>CAJVPP010000856.1:0-25392 GCA_910592005.1 Funneliformis mosseae | reverse complement strand
CTAGCTAAGATTAATTGCAAAGTCAAAGAGAAAATAGTTAGTACGAATATTCTACTTGAAGAAAATAGTCAAACATTCATTTGACAATTTTACATTCCGCAACTTTCCGCAGTAATATTTTTATTGTTAATAAACGATATTTAATCGTTAATTTAGAACAATTAAATTTATCGTTTCAAAAGAATGATAAAAGAATCATTCATTTGGAACGATTAAATTTATCGTCCAAACGAACGATAAGAAAATTGTTTGATTGGAACGATTAAATTATCATTCCAAAAGAACGATAAAAGAATCGTTTGATTAGAACGATTTAATTATCGTTCCAAAAGAACGATAAAAAATCGTTCAATTGGAATGATTGAATCATTGTTCCAAAAGAATGATAAAAAATCATTCAATTGGAACGATTGAATCATTGTTCCAAAAGAACGATAAAAAATCGTTCAATTGGAACGATTAAATCATCATTCTATATGAATGATAAGAGTATCGTTCGATTGGAACGATTTAATTATCGTTCCAAAAGAATGATAAAAAATCGTTCAATTGGAATGATTAAATCATCATTCCAAACGAATGATAAAAGAATCATTCATTTGGAACGATTAAATCATCGTTCCAAACGAACGATAAAAGAATCGTTCATTTGGAACGATTATAGTTCCAAAAGAATGATAAAAAATCGTTCAATTGGAACGATTGAATCATCATTCCAAAAGAACGATAAAAAATCATTCCAAAAGAACGATAAAAAATCGTTCAATTGGAATGATTGAATTATCTTTCTAAACGAACGATAAGAATATTGTTTGATTGGAATAATTAAATCATCGTTCCAAATGAACGATAAGAATATCATTCCAAATGAACGATAAGAATATCGTTCGATTGGAATAATTTAATTATCGTTCCAAATGAATGATAAAAAATCGTTCTATTGGAATGATTAAATTATCGTTCCAAAAGATCGATAAAAGAATCGTTCATTTAGAACGATTAAATCATCGTTTCAAACGAACGATAAAAGAATCATTTCAAACGAACGATAAAAGAATCGTTCATTTGGAACGATTAAATCATTGTTTCAAACGAATGATAAGAATATTATTCGATTGGAATGATTTAATTATCGTTCCAAAAGAACGATAAAAAATCATTTAATTGGAATGATTAAATCATCATTCCAAACGAATGATAAGAAAATCATTCAATTGGAATGATTAAATTATCGTTCTAAACGAATGATAAAAAAATTGTTCATTTGGAACGATTGAAGTTATCGTTCCAAAAGAACGATAAAAGAATCGTTCATTTGGAATGATCTGAAATTTCGGATTAATCTGAAATTTTCAGTTCAGTTTGGATTTTTTTCGGTTCGGATTAGATTTATAATCCGAAAAAAATTCGAACCGAACCGAAAATTTTCGGATTGAATTTTTTGCAATTCGAAACCAAACCGAAGTTAATCCGAACCGAAAATTTTCAGATTAATCTGAACCGTTCAGAGTTTTAAAACTAGATGATTTTCATTAGAATTTTATATGTAACTGAATATTTGGATGTATATACTAATATGTATTAGAAACTGATTGATTGATCTATCGATTGATGTTAATCATGCCTAAATACTGAAATGGCAAAACAAGTGGATGCAAATGAAGCCAGGGATCGACAGAAACTTGGTCTTCGCTGATAGACCTGTAACGGGTACTATCTCACGTCTTCAATTTCAGGGGCCCTTACACAAGTAAGGAATTGATTAACTAGTAATTAGTAGATTGTATACTATCTACAGGTGGCTAAGGTGATAATAGACTGCATTGCACTGCTGCAGCACCCTCCAATTGAGCTGTCATTAGGGATAGAGGCCGGGTTCAATTCCTGGGTGAATTTGACGATATGGGTACGACAGCCACCTACCTTTTTGAGGTTCTATAAGATGAACAATATCTAAGCCTTTCTGATCATGTGTAAAATATCCTGATACCGGGCAGAGGTAATAGTATCCAGATATGGTGTTGGTAAACACAGGGAAAAATTGACAAAAGTACCTGTGGCTGAAAGTGATCCTTCTATCCATATTTGACAGTGATTCTGAGGTCTAGGGACTCTGAAGACTAGCTCTTGGGGATGTCGACCTAGGTGGCAATTTTCAGACCAGTATTACAGGATGGGTTCTGGCTAGAACTATGTGTCTAGTTATGACTTTAGAAGATTCTCAGGTGTAGAGGGTAATACCTTAATACTCTGTTTAAAGATTTCTATATACCAGATACTATAACTTAAAAAAAAAAAAAAAAAAATTTAATATATTAATATTTAGTATAACTTTTTTTAGTAAAAATAATTTCATAAATTTGAGAAGATATTGAATTAATAAAGTTTTAATATATTTCTTTAAGTACTAACTTCCATTTTTTAATAACTATTTTTTTAACTCTTGGATATTAGATGTGACAAGGTATATATGATCAAATACCTTCTATCCTTAATACTTTTTTGATGGTCTACTTAGATACTTTCTTACCTTTATTTTGTTTTGAAAAGTAATAAACTACTTTTAAACTATAGTACTTAGAATCTTTATTATTAAGAATTACTTTTATCAATTTTTTTCATTTTTATAGTCATTATTTAAAGATAATCTCTAATTGTTTATTAATAGTTTAATTATTTTTAAAATTTGAAAAACTATTGACTGAGAATATTCAGCAATTTCTACAATATTTTTTTGTGTAATATAAAAGTTTTTGATATACAAATATTATATTTCTTTGCTCTGAAATAATCTTTTTTTTGCATAATCTATTTTTTTGTAAAAAATTGTAAAATTCTGAAAATATTTAAAAAAATTTAAATTAAAATAAACAAAAAACAATCAAAGTTTTAATAAAAACAAATTCATTTTTGATTAGAAAAGCATTGTAAATTACCATAATTAGTTTTATTACATCATTGTATATAAAAATTAATTAATTTAAACTTTATGAAAAAATTATTTAATACTTATATCACCCCTGTACCTTTTAAATACCAAAAAATCTATTGAAGAAAACAACAAAAAGTTAATTGATAAATTCAATATAAAAGATCTAAATACTAAGACTAAGAATTGAAATTAATTTAATAAAGTTTAGACTACTCTTGAAAATCTAAAGTAAGATATTAAAAATAATTAATAGTAAAGTTTAAGTATGTTTAAATAGAATTAATCTTTACTTTTAATATATAAAATTAAACTATTAAAAAATAAATGTAAGTGAGAATGTTATTAATATAACAGAAAAAGAGAAGTATTATGTTAAATGTATTTATTTTTGGTAAATGATTATATATTAACTTATAAAATACCTTATTTGTATTAGGAATATTATATTAAAATATGAAGTTTTCTTTAAAATAAAAACATTCTTCAAATAAAATTATATGTTTTGAAGTATAAGTAGATGTTACTCTATAGATATAAATAATATAGATGAATAAAATTAGTTTATTAGGATTTGAATATTTATTTATTTCTAAATATTTATTTTAATACTGCAAGAAATTATTTGAAAAACTTAGTTATACATATATAAAAGTAAAGAAGTAAATATATATAGATGAATATAAGAAAAAAATATAATAACTTATCAGAAAATATTTTTAGAACAAATAAATAAACTTGAGATTAGGATACCAAATTTTTTTTGAAAATAATTTGAAAGAAGTAATGCAACCAGATGATAATATGTAATTACTTATTTTTGTTATATATGATGAATGTATTTTTTAGCTTATGATAAAAGTTGAAGTCTTTGGATTCCAAATAAAGAATAGCTCTTATGAAAAAAAATATAAGTACTCAATTAATATCAGTAAATTTTTAACTGATATTTGTGATTCCTGATGAAATATAAATACTAGATAACTTTTTCAGAGATTACACATTCAGGAAAAAATAATAATAGATGTTGAAAGGTTAAAAACTTAATATATTAAGTAGTTAAATGTATTATACCCATACTTTCCAGAATATCAGGCTTTGTTTGTATTTAATAATACATCAAATCATGCTACTTTTTACTTGATGCATTTATTGCTAAACACATGAATCTCAATCCTAATTAAAAGTAGCCAAAGATGCATAACATATATTTTAATGAAGGGATTCAACAAGAAATGAATTTTTTGTTAGATTATCATATACCTTAATTGTGTAGACAACCAAAAGGATTAAAACAGATTTAATTGAAAGGGGATTGTGGTTAATGAAGGATTGAAATTGGAAGAAGCAAAATTAATGAGCCAGCAACTGGATTTTTAGCACAAAAGGGTTAAATAGAAGAAATTATTACTGCATTTAGACATCAAATTATATTTTACCCTAAGTTTTATTGTGAGCTCAATTGCATTGAAAACTTCTGGATGCAGTGAAAAAATTAAGTCAGCTATATTGTGATTATTCATAGACAATAGAGGCCTGCAACAGGCTGGGTCCGGTGTGAGAACCCGGCCTAAACCCAGGTTCTGGGCCGAGTATGGGCTGGCAAATTTAAGTTTAGAATTTTCCAGGTTGGGTCAGGTTCAAGATACCAGCCTGGATTTTTTATAATTTTGGCAAAAATCATTATTTAATTAAAATTTAGCCGCCACTGATTGTTTGTAAACAGGAGTAGCATTTGATACTTCATTAATTTTTTGTTCATTTATTATAATAATAATTTGTTAAAAAAATTGTAAAAAAAAAATTACATATTGTTATTTTGTACTTTGTTAAATAAAAATAAAATGATTAAATTGTTAAATTACACATCGCCAATAATTATAATAAAGTCCGGGCTGGATCGGGCTGGCATTTTAATACACAGGCTGGGCCAGGCTTCAAAATTTGGACTTATGCAGGTCTCTAATGGACAGGATTACAAAAAACTGTTCCATTGGCTCTTAATTCTGTTTCACTTACATCTATTTGCCGGTATGCAAGAAAAGCGTTTCGCTATATGGATGTGTTTAGAAAAGGTTTGACAGGCCAGGCGGCAGAATTTGCAGCTAAAAAATACCGTTCACATCGTCAGGTTTCCGATTCAGTTTTACAATCAGTTGATATTAGCAAATTTTCATTTGCAAGCAACAAAGCAAAAAGGAAGAGAAAAATTAGGAAATTGTGAATTCCTTTAATACTGTAAAATAAAAAAAAATATTTAATAAATGTTGCTAAATTGAAATAAAATTTTCAGGTTGACTTTCGTAACAAGATAGGAGATAATTATGTTTCATTTTCCTTCGTGTATGTTTCCGATTTAAAAAGCTTAGTCAGTTTTATTATTTTACGATTATCATTTATTTTAAATTTTATTAAATTTATTTGTTGGAACTAAGTTGTATGCACTGTATAAGACTTTTTTTTGTTAAAATTTGAAAAAAGTGACCCGGCCGAACCGAAAAATCGAAGTTGCATGGCATGGCCTAAAAGATAATAAGAAACCTAGACCGAAAAAAAACCGAAAATGCAACGCCGCGACGACTGTAAAATATAGCAATAAGATTTAAAGGATAGGTTAAAGGATAAAAGGAAAGTAAAAAGAATCTTTCAATAAAATTTTGAAAGACGTCATATTATTTTTTTTTTTTTTTTGCGTGCACATATATTTATAGCTGAAGTAGAGACGAATAAAGGGCAGTAATATTCTTTAATAAGAAAGTAAATAGAAATATTACTCGTGATAATAATTTTCATTGGTTACAATTTTAAGTATAATTTTTAATTCCGGCTAAAATAATCGATTTTATACCTTATTTAAGAAATTATGATTGTTAATTTCAAATGAGAATCGCGACGTCAGCGGTTGAGGCTAAGGTGGGTTTAACGACTGATTGAGCTTAGTGAGTCGGCTCCAGAATTACTGCGTTAAAAGGTTTATGAATCGTTTAATAGTAATGTATGGCTTATTAAAAAGTTTTTATTTAGCCAAATATTATATATTTAATTCTTTGCTTTAACAATTTTAAGCATGGTTTTTTTAGCTTCTTTATATATCTTTTATGTTTATGATTTACTCATTTCATTTCTTTAACATCAAGTATATACGGACTTAGATTTTAATGGACATAATTAAATGTTATAGTTATTAATAAAATAATTATTAGGTTGTTTGTACCTTTGAATAGTCTCACCAAACTTTAAAAGGTAAAATGATAGTGCTATATTTATCTTAAAGTTTGATCATTATTTAACAAAGAAATTCGACCCTTTTTTAGAAAAAACCAAAAACAGAAGAATGTCAATGTTAATGTCAATGCTCCCATATCTGGTAAATGTTAATGATGATGCATTACAAAAAATCTTAAAGCAAAATCATTTCCGAAATTAGTAAGATAAATGGAACTTTCCATGCAAAAAAAAAAAAAAAATAAAAAAAAAAAAAAAATCTCCCTCTCCAACAAAACATGACAGAAATTAAGACTGATATTCTTACAATATTAACTTTAAGTTATCAGGAATGTTATGACATTATCATTGATTCTCTAAAGAATGAATTACCCACGTTATATTCATGCATTAACGTCAATCGGTCATTTTGTCGAATCTTTATACCGATTCTGTGGAGTAATCCTTTCAAATTTATCAAAACGGACCAAAAATTAATTCAAATATTTAACACACTCATACATTGCCTTGACCCGTCTATTAAAATAAAAGAAATTCCTACATCAAAGGCGTATTTTGATTATCACACCTTGATTAAAGAGTTTGAATTAAATCCTTTACAAAAAGGATTGAGACTTTGGACTTTAAAGTATTTATCAAAGCAAAATGAAACATTTCTAATCTCATGCGATAAAAAAATACGTAAAAAAGTGGTCAAAATTAACAAATATATTGGAGAATTATTTTTCAGTAAAAGGAATCAATATGAATTCATCAATATTTATTATAATGATTTATTATTTGCACCAAAATCCTTATTAGACGTTTGCGGATTTAAGAATCATGAAGAAAGTTTGATCAAGGTTAATAAATTGTCAATAGGATTCTTTCATAAGAGCAATGCGAATTTAATTCCGGTTATTACCGAAAATTTTTCAAAGCTTCAAAAAATTCTGTCACCGAACATACAACATTTGCAAATCTCTATTGATACGACGAGGCAACACACAAAGTTATCCACCAACTTGATAAATTTTATTAAATCTCAACTTTGTTTAAAATCCTTAATTATGGGCGTCTTTTGGAACAGTTTACAAAACAAATCTTTTCTTTATGCCTTACAAAAACAATCAAAATCTTTGACCTTTTTAAGGTTGGGATGCGGTAATTTTCAGATATCCACTTCCATTTTATTATCCATATTAAGGCAATTGCCAAATTTAATCACCCTCGAATTCCGTCTCATTTCTATGCATTCCGATAAAGATGTTTCAAAAGAGATTTCTGACCTTCAACCTTCTCTTTTTAAAAATTTAGAACACCTTTATTATGATTATTATCTCTATTATTATGCGTCAAAGAATCCGAGTGAACTTTTAAAGAAAATCCTTTTGTCAGCGAACAATAATTTGAAATCCTTTATAGTTGATATCTCTTATTGCTCTTTTATTAAAGAAGTTCAACAACAATGTCATTTGAATATAACTCATTTCCATTTGATAATTAGTCGAAATTACTCATTCGTTGATTTAATTATTATATTGAAAAATTTACGATTGATTCATTTGAAAATTAATCAAACTTCTTCCAATCGAAATTATTTATCGGGCTGTGTTCATCTATATAAGGAATTCTCTCAAGCAATTTCCCCTACTTTAGAAATACTTGAGGTGGACTTTGTTGTATCGGATACGTTTTTGGAAACCTTACTTCATGAGACCAAAATTAATCTTCAATACATTAGGTTGTACCGTTATGAGTACAGGGACACCTCCTTAAGAATCTTTTACAATTACGCAAAAAGAAAAAAGTGTTTTAGAGAACTTGGATTGTCTCATATTTTACACTTTTCTACAAAACGCTTGAGGAAGGCGCAAAAACTATTTAGGGTAAGAGAATGCTCGGATGATGAAATTTTGAGCCCATTTTATGATGTACCAATCGCAAATTCTTACTGGAGCAACAGAGTTACAGAATAGTTTTTTTTTTTTTTTTTTTTGGGTTTTTGATTTTTATTTTTTCCTTCAACCTTTTTTTTTTTTTAATATACCCTTTACATATTTATCTTCATAAAAGTATAAGCTTCACCTTTCTGCATGTTTAGAATCATATTTTACATCCACAAGTTTCCTTTTCTTTTCCTTGGAATGAAATAAAATAAAATATCTTGAGATTTACTTAATTAATCGAGAATCATATTTAATAAATGGTTCCGAAAGGATGTTATTGATTGAACAAGTCCTTCAAATCTGGGATGCAACATTTAACACGTTTCTTATTGCTTGAGGAATTCTACAAACTTTACATGGAACTGATGATGCACGAACTGAACTTCAAAGAGGTCCAAGAGGATCGGCAGGAGCATGGAAACTGTGGATTTACCTTAATTACTCGATGCTTATCTCGCGTACAAAAATTATCAACGGTTATGTTTATCCAATACTCATCACATTATCCGGATATGACCAACTGATTACGATGTTCGATTTGACAAAATTATTGATCGGATATTCGGATATTCAGATATTACCTTTGATTGGATAATACTAATTTTTGAGCGACCATCAAACAAATCCGCAATTAACTAAAAAAAAAAATAGCTAATTTCAAAATTCACTGGACAACCGATAATACTGAATACATTTTAAAAAAGCTATACACGTTTATGATACAAAAAATTGTGCCCGCTATACTCGGAACACTGATCCGTTCGTAGTGATCTTCTGCAAATGATCAGCAATCCCGACTCTTGAAAACTCAAAGTTATAACATTTAATGAAATTTTACAAAAGAGAAATCATCATTAGAAATGATAAATCGAATACAAAATTTTTGACCGATTCGGACCTCTAATTTAAAAATATTAACAATTAATACGTGGTGTGAAAGATCAAATTTCTGTACCGAGGATGCTTTGAGAACGAAAGTTCAATTATATTTCATCTTCCTTCCTTTGAATATGTTTGCAAATAACTTCAAACTTTAGGATTTATTACTTTGTGATTACAGTAATCTGACAAAGTTCTAAGATAAATTCATGACATTGACGAAATGTCGATCTTAGATTACAATTTTCACTTTCCGTCACGTATCATTTTTAATGAAAATTCGGCTAAGTTCATAAAGTGGAAAGAACTGTGAGATCTCGAATTCGCTCCACGTTTTACAGCGTCCTTGGCGCATTGCTGCCCTAAATTGGAAACTTACGAAGAGGACTTTTCTAATCTATTTAATAATTGTACAAATCTTTATTCCTTCAGAATTTAATAGCCTCCTCAATTTTACGGATGCTTTAGAAACATTTATTTACAAGTGTGATGCAAGGTTGAGTGAGGAATTGTATTTATAAGTAAGATGACAAACTTATAATTAAACATTATATTATCAAGGGCGCGTGATTGATGGTTGTCTTTATATATACAGTATATATTTCTTTTGATTTGCTTCCATTGTTTGGCATTGACAGACTAAGGATCATTTTTAATTCCGAATTTTTTTATACGTGAAATTTTGAAGAAATATTTGTTACACATCAAAAATAAATATCAAAAGATATCTATTCTATGATGAAATTTTTAAAAAAAGTGAATTAATTAAATAAAAATACATTATTAAAAGAAATTCTATTCTATATATGCTATGACTCTCGTTTATTTTCAATCTTTTCTAATTTTTCCATAATTTCTATAAACATTTCCTGCATGTTTGTTTGTAATTCAACTATTTTGGTATCGATCTTTTGATCCGTGTTGGCCAATCTATTATTTAAACTCTGTTGAAATTCTTTAAAGCTTTCATCCAAAGGTATAGTAATACCAAGCTCGTTCGGCATAGAAGGAGCAGAAGTTATTGATGAAGTATTGCACTTCTTATCCATTTTATATTTCAATAAAGAAAATTTGTCACTTGGATCCTCCTTAAATTTATACTTTTTATATGATGCCCTATTCTCATATCTTTGATACATGCACCCTCTAAAATCCTTCCTTCCCTCTGACCAATCCTCAAAACTTCTCGAATGTCCTACATAAAATATATATTCCGGATCTGGTTCCGGTGGCCAAAATCTTACATCCTCTAACGCTTCATAATCTGAGATGAGCGTTGCTCTGTACCTTAACAATGCATCTCTTCCTTTCTCTGCCGCTTCTTCATACACACCGCTATAAATATAAAAATATTTGTTATTTATATATTTTAAAAAAGGATGATTTTTCTAATTAATATTTAAATAAACAAATTGCGATTGATGGTGTGATGTCATTTACTTCATTTGCACCGAGTTTCATTTTTTCCTCTATCTTTGAAAAAAAAAAGGGGGCAAACAAGAAAATTCAAATTACCTATGGCGTCCGCAACTTTATAATCAGACACAATTACTATTTAAAAGAGGGCATCGACGCCAGTAATAACGTGATGTTTAAATTTAAAAATAACTTACCCCATAAAAGCAATCAGCATGTTTTGCAATACGGTAACCAATAAAAGACTTGCAAATAATGACAATATTTCAATGGCCCAATAATCAAAATCATCCTTCTGACTCCAATAACCATTAATCCAAAAATATGCCGCTTGAACCGATGATAAAAAACTTGCGAACGGATTATCATCACTTGACGTTGGATCAAAAATCGTTTCCATTTTAAACCCTGTCAGCGTATCGTCTGCATTTAATAAATTAAAATCTTCTAGTTTTGGTTTGATTACATTTATATCTGGATTTGATAATAATAAGAAAACTAAAATATAACAAAATGGTGTTAACTTTTTTTTCCTTTTTGTTAAAAAAAAAGGTCTGGAAAATGATTAAAACGTAAACCCCTGGACTTACAGGCATGGGCAAAGGCCAATATTACAAAAAACATGAACAAAAGGAAGGGATATCTATGATGAAGAAAAGGTCTATTAGTATGAAGATTTAACTAACTTAACTAAAAACTTTAACTCACACTGTAGAGAATATTATTATAACAAAATAAATATATTTAGCCATTTCTAAAAAAAAAAAAAAAAAAAAAAAAAAAATTATTATTAAAAAAGTAATGAAAATATATAAACAATAACTATCTTACTTTATTAATGAAATTACATACCTGATAATAATCTTAAATATAAAAGCTGCAAAAATGAAAAGATGTTAACGAACAAATATCTTAACAAAACAATAATAATTATTATTTAGATTATTTTTTATTTTTACTCACCAATTCACACCAAAGTAATAACATTGTAAAGGAAATTCCGGTGACAACCCCAGTGCTGGTTTCAACTTCTACAAACCCATTCGGCTTCAATGAACTTGCAACGAAGATTGACATAACTATGCAAGGAGTAATAATTGAAATTATATCAAACATATTACTAACACTTAAAGATTCTCTAAAACCATGATGCAATGCCTGCAAAACTTCGACAGCTATTAAATAATAAGCCAAATAATAAAAACACGCTATTACAGCGATCAGTAACCCTTTAATATGTCCCGTAGTTTCGAGTTTTGACATATAAGCCCAACTTATTACACCAAAACAAATTGCGTATGCTATGAATGCAAGAAATATTTGTAAAAAGTAATTTCTTGCTGGCCGCCATCTAAAATCTATAATTGCTTCCATTGCAGGATTATCAAAAATATCATTGTCTTTTTCATACCTAACTACTTGAACAAATGGACTTAATAATCTTTTATCCTCTCTGCCTATTACATAACCTCTAGGAATAATTAATATTTTTAAAAGTCTTAATAAATTTGATTTCCAATCATAACTGACGCGAGCTTTTGGAATATTATGAACTGTAAAATTCGGCAACCTAAATTTATTCAAATGTACATTAATTTGAAAAGTATTTATAAGTTTAAAGAACTTTTTAAGATCACTCACGGAACGACCCTTAATGCTATAGGAGGAGGCGCAAGATCATTATCAAAGTTATCAACAAAATCTGTGTAATATCTTGGTAACTTAACAGTGATAAATTCAAATATGACTTGGAGTGTTGGCTTATGATTTTTATCTGAAACTAGTGTAGTATTCGGTTTAAAAGCTTTAAAATCTTGTATTTTATTTCTCCTTGGTTTGCTATGTTCAGGAATTATTTCGGAGGCATCATACTCTGTTCCAAGCTCCTTGTCAGCAAAGCATTCTTTATAAAATAATGCTTTTACATAGTAATCTAAAAATTTTTTGTATTAATATTATCAATTTACATTTACATTCAAATCATTTCATTATAATTTATAATCACAAACCTAAATTGTATCTATACAGTAACGGTAATGCTTTTGAAATTGTTATCATCCAGCCAATATGATGTAATGCATTTTCAGAATAATATTCTAGCAAATAACCGACCATAATTGCATCTTTTCTTTCTCTGCCTAACATAATACATAAGTTTTTATTAGAAATCGATACATAACAACATAAAAACAAAAATGAAATCTTTCCTTTTTAATTACCTTTACAGTATTCAATTGCCCATTCTAAATCAGTAGTTGGCATTCTTATCTTCGTCTTTGATTGCTCTTCGATTCCATTATTGTTCCTTTTCTTTTTACATTTTATCAACATATAAAACCAAACAATTATTTCAGATAAAAATGAGATAAACCGATGATAAAAACCAGAAGATTTCTTATTATATTCGGGTTTATTTCCTTTGGGTGGTGAAATATCGCTAATCCATTCCTTGGACCTTGGAATATGTAATATATGCTTATATTTATGAGTACTATTTTTAACATCATCATCTTTCTTCAATTTCTTTGAATTCTTTTTCTCGGCTTTAAGCTCTTCTAACGTCATATCGCCAAAAAGAGCAGTCTTTACTAAATAATAACAACCCCCTCGTATTAAACTGGACAACACGTTATATCGAACATCCATCATCTTAAAGATCTTTGGCTTTTTCTTTATGAATCTCCATACAATTCTACTTGTTTTTTCGACAATCTGTTCAAATTCTACCATTTTTTTGTAATCTATTATTTTGTTATTTCGTTTATTCAAATGCTCAAGGGTTTCGCAAGCATGTAAAACAGGAGTTACATGACCGTCTTTGCAAGGAAACGAAAGTCTCTTATAATAGCTCGTCACTATTCCCCCCTCCCAATATTGCCAAGAAACCGTAAGAGAAAATGCATAATCGCCAACCCATAATTCTTGTAATTGTAACCTTGAATCTTCGGTATCATGCTCTGTTGGAATGTTATTTGCCCAAATATATTCAAGGACGGGTTCTTTCTTTGGTAGATTGAACCCCTCTTTTTTATCTTTTTTCTGTCTTGGTAAGTTTCGCCAAACTTGCACTGTGCTATGTCCAATTATAAGCTGTATCGTTTCATCCGCGTCAAGGTATGCTGAAATGCGACGATAGTTATTTATATCAACCCATGGTTCCTTATTGTCAACTATAGCTTTATGAACATCACTTGGCATCTTACGACGAAATATCTTGTGTAATTTTGTATCTTCTTCATGCTTAGAATATACGTATGGCATATTTTCTTCCTGATCTGGCGTAGTTTCGAATGCTTGAAATATAGTACAGCCGAACAAAATCGTTGCATCTGTTTCTACTCCATTTACAAGATTTACAAATCCGTCATGTTCAATAATCGAAAACAAGCTACCATCATCTTTCATACGATAAAGTTTACTAGGGATTCGTGCCATATGAGAATGATAATTGTCTTTTGATGGAAATAAATCACCCGACATTCCGGTACGAACAGCATCGTCCGATGAACTAAACAAATCCCATATTTTAACTTTTGTCACCCTATTAGGCTCGACATCGTTATAATATGAGCTTTTTTTCCTAGTTATCTTTGGTCTTTCAATATTAATGTCCTTTTCTATTTTTTCTTTCTCATTTTTCATCACATGTTTTTCCTCGGGTAATAACTTTTCTTTTTCAATCGGTATTTGTTGTTTACCTTTGCTATCTGAGTCATCCACATCCTCTTCTACAATTACAGTTAACGCGATGGGATTCTCACCATTCGTGGCTTTGGATTCTTCTTTGATATCCAAACATACTTCTTCTTCGGTAATGATAAGTAATTTCTCATCTTTATCAATAAATTCCAAAAAAAGAATTCGCGTCTCAATCCCAAGTTCTATTGTACCTATATCAAGGCCATTTTCGATCCAAAACAGTGTTACAGATTTTTCGCCGTTACTACAAGCGACCAATTGTTTATTTTGTGAAACCGCGAATACGGATGATATATGACTTGCGGTATGTTGTACACTCTCTTCATGTCGATTTATAAAAATTTGCATTTGTTCCATCGTTGAAAGATTGTACATTTCTATCGTATGAACTCCGTCTTTATATTGGTCTACAAAGAAATAATGATGATAAATACATGACAACAGACGATCCAAACAATGTTTTGATTTATACCAAGCTTTTAATTCTTTTTCCAATCTTTTAGGAAAAGAAAATCTTTCTACACTGAATTTCGAATTAAAAGCGAGCTTTTCTCCGCGTTTTTCAAAATAATTAACCTTAAAAATTCCTTCAGCGTTAATTATGATGCAACTTGTTGCCAACATTTTAGTCAAATAATAATCCTGTTCAAAACTTTGAAAATCTTGAACGTCAGATCCTTCTTCCACAAACATTATAATTCCGCCAAGATTGTGACAAATGAATTCCTTAACAACACCAGGCTTTTGAATTAAATCGTGATTACATTTATCAAAAACGATCCGATATATTTCCGTTCTACCTTCGGCCTTGTCAAACTTGGGCACTACAATTTCTTCAAAATCGGGAGGATCATCGGATACACTTTCCGGAATCCTGTTGTTGAAATTTGCATATTCATCACTATTATATCTGTTTAAATTTGGATTAAGTATTCTAACTACTTCATCTTCTTCGGCTGTCCTTTTTTTCTTCATGTCTGTTTCAATAATAGCTGATACTGCGACAAATATCACGTGTTCACCTTGATGTTCCATTATATTTGATATTGATAGAGACCATGATGGAAATATTCTAGATAATTCTACTTCATATTTTTCTTGGCTTTGTTTCATTGTTATATTTTCTAAACTAATTCCATTAGATTTCTCGTTTAAATAATTTGGAACATTCAAATAATTTTCTGATTTTGGAACGTTTAAATTTGGTTGTTGTTCAGAACTTGAAGTCTTTCTCAATTCTTCTCGTAATCTTCCAATTGACGCGTATTCATATAGTTCACTCGTGTCAATTTTATAAGGATTCAATTGATCATTTGATGCATTTAGATTCGGAATCTTTACGAATTTATACGTAGGGTCTACAATGTCATCCGAATAACTAATGCCCGTAATCGAATGGAAAATATTGAATTCGAGCTTTTCTAAAAAAAAAAAAAAAAAGTATTTAATATAATTAAAAAAAAAAAAATTAATAATAAAAATTATCAGATTAATATATCCTTACTATAATCAAAGGTACAAATATATTGACCATCAGGACTTATGGCAACATGAGAAGCGAATCTTTCTTTATTAACTTCGAATTCTAAATCTATAGGGGGTTGTTGTTCCTGCGTTCTTCTACTTTTAAATCCAAGAATATTACTAATAGCGGATTTAATGGAGCTTATTGAATTCCTTGAACTTCCATCATTTGACGATCGATTTGCAATCGATAGAAACGAATTAAAAGACCTTGGCTTTTTCCGTTTAGAAGATTCGATTTTCAAATCATCCATGAACAATTCTGTATTAGATAAGGGATTTGACTCTTGTGAACGTTGTTTCTTGAGAAATAAATTTTTAGGAGGGACATTATCAAAGTTGGTGAAATCAAGAGAATACTTTTTGTCGGACATTTATTTTCTATAATTTTTTTTTTCTTTAAAAAAAAAAGAAAAAAAAAAAAAATATTTGCTTGGCAATTTTTCTATCGGAAATAAAAGTAAATTAAAAAAAATTTTTTTTAGGCAAATAAATTCAATAAAACCGGATTTATTTTATCACGCATGCATATGACATATGATGGAATAAAATTATGGCTAGATATCACCTTGGTGTAACCTTTTTTTTTTTTTTTTGACATTTTCGAATATCAAAAAAATAATATACAGTAAATAAATAAATCACTTTCCTTGTTCTAAATCCGATACATATTGTAACTTGCCTTTTTTGCAGAATAATTATTAACTGTATTTTTCTTGGTTGCATTTATTGTCACGAAATTCAATGTTATCAACGTAAATGGTGCTATATTGTAACCTTGTTGATCATTCATTAAATGAATAAAATAAGAAAACAGGGATAACAAGGGAAATATAATTTATTACGGAACAAGAATGAATGAAAAAGGCTGGAAGATTATCGTAGAAAGAATTATGAAGATTCATTAAACGGTCATGCAAAAAAAAAAAATTGATTAACGTGTCCCAAAGCGATTAATCTATTATTCGCGGAAAAAGGTTTTCTTAAAAAAGATGCATATTTGCTGACTAGGTTAACCCAAAATCGGGATAGGTTTTGATGTACATTTGACACGTGTTCCCATTCTGTAAAAATAACGCCAAAAAACTATTATAATGGTTGTGCAAGATATCAAAAATGTCCTTTGAATTTTCCACTTATTTTTTATTTCAGTTTATGCAGCAAAACCTAATAAACTTTGTTGACGCGTATGACAGAAAAATGTTGTGTCGAAACTTTCGGTGCTTCTAGAATACATACGTTAACGTTAATAACAACGGAAAATTAAAAAATCTTAATTAAACGAGTGTTGAACATTTAAAATAAAATTTTCCTATACATATATTCGGATGGATTGTAATACATCAATAATAGGTAATACTAAGTATTACTATTATTTCCTGCATGATCTCCGGAGAGAATCAAGGTTCCATAAAGCAAAGCCCGAAGGAATATCCCCCGGGCGCCATTAATATCTCTATCTATTTTTATTAGTTTTTTTAAAAAAAAAATTTTTAATTCAAAAACCTTTATAATATGACTTACTGTACCTCTTTAATTTAGGAATTCCACTATTTAAAGAATCTGAATCAGTTTATAAGGTAGGGATGGGCGTTAATTAACCGTTAATTAACCGTTAATTAACCAAAGGATAATTAACCAAAAAGATAATTAACCTTTTAGTTGACCAATCAAATCAAAAGGAAACTTTTTTAAAATTTTTTACAGTTATATTTAGAATTGTGTAATACAAAAATATATATAATGTTAATTAACGGTTAATTAACCAGTTAATTAACCAAATCTTAATTAACCGTTAATTTCCCATCCCTAATTTTTATATTGCAATTTTTGCATTTATATGTTTTTGATCCTCCAATATTCTGAATATTACATGTCTTTGACGTGTAAGCTTAATTTTGAATTATCACAGAGATTCCTTTCTTTTCTGCTTTTGAAATCAAACGTTGTTTGAAACTTGTAATGAGATCAACAAAGCATCTTTCTAACTGTTTTCCTTCTTATTTTTCGCATTTTTCTGTTTACCATATTTGAAACCTCAAAAGGAGGAATAACAATTACATCAGATTCATCAGTTAAAACTTGATTGTTTTTCGATGAATCTCATTTTGTAATTGTTTGATCTTTTTTTGCATATGAAAGATAGCATTTTCAATACGTAATGCTTTCTTTTTGAGGTTGAAGATGCCATATTGTCTTTTTTTTGATATAAGATCATCTATATGTTTACATAAATGAAAAATACATCCTATATCATCTTCTCCTATTTTACCTACACCTTTTGTTGAGGCATACCATATGAATGGAGTACGAACTTCTGGGTTAATTGAACAACATGAACTTCCGCTTATGTTTCATAGACCTGTTTCTGTGTTTAATATACCCAATGAAATATCCAATCATTTGTCTTTCGTATATATGTAAATTTACAATCACAATCTGTCTTTTGTGATGGCCGTTTATTATACTTTCTCTTTATTTCAAAATGAAATGGGCGCAAATCATGTTTTCCATCTTTTAATTCATTGGTTTTATATCATTTTAATGATAAAGTTGAAGAATTGTGAAGATATCTAACATAAAAATGGTTCCATTCCTTTTTTGAAAATTTTGTGCATGAATGGTCATTGTTTGATATAAATCTTCCTTAGATCTAAATGATAATGATGATTTTTTAGCAGCTTCTAAATTTTTTTGCATAAAATTTTTTCTAGCTATTAAAGCTTCATCAATACTCTCATCAATTATATTTGCAGGTACTTTATCATGTAGACCTTTGAGACGTAAACCTAACCATACAACTGTTTAAAGAAATTTATGTTCTCCCCATACACATGATCTCTGTAATTTTTTGTCTTCCTTTTTGTTAAGATCTTTTCCTTCTTTTACATCTACATATAATTTAAGTTTTTCATCAACTATTAGAGGTTTTATATGATTTTTGTCCCATTTAACAACAGTATTATAAGCATATCTCATCAATCAAAACCATCTCTTCAATATTGTTTTCTGTAAATTATTTGGATATGTTTTGATTGATAATGTTCGATTTACTATTGTTTCAGCTTTCCTTTTTTTTTTGCTCTGTGTGTTTATCATTTTTGTTATCTTTCGCTTTCTATTCTCTTCGGTGCATAGTTGCTCTTCTTCTATAGATGAAAATGTTGTTGATTATAAGAATATCTTGGGAAAGTTCATGTTCATCAGAGGTCGTGTTGTCGAAGAGAATCACGAGTTTTGTAATATGGAGGGAGAGCACATACTGGATGAGGTCAAAAGCAAAGTGGCAGAGTCAATCATGGTGGGTAACCACAATTTCCGAGACCATTCCGCGACTTGTCCATTCCAATAAGATCTTAAGTCCTGGTCTCTTGAAGTTGACACCTGATCCGAGTTCATAGGTTGGGAACCAGAAGCTGAGGAGTTACTTCTGTCACTCAAGGTCCTCTTTTTGTTTGACACTAGAGATCCAAGCATAAAGGAATCCTTTTAGTGGCGGTGGAGGTGATGGTGGTGGAATCCACAATATTTGAGACATCATAAAGTCGCACACCACCTGGTGAACAAAATGCTGTTATTTTACTGTTGCGATGCCAGCGATAAGTGTACACAAGGAAACACTAAGGATAGAAGAAGCCTGAGTGGCAGTAACGAACATTAAATGAAAAAAAAACTTAAATATTTTATGAAAGGTTAAGTTTATTTGCGAATAATATTAAGAATTTGTTTCAATTCCATTCATAACTGGTAACACACATAAGGGGAATTAAAAAAAAATTATTTTACTACCGAACAAATTCTGTCCCAGAATACATAATAATAATAAAAAAAAGAATAAAACAGAGTTTTGTAAAAGGGTGCCAAAACTTTTCGTGACGACGAAATGGCGCATAAGGTTAACAACGGTGGTTTTTTAATACTTTGGAGGGGAGAAATTGAAAATAAAATTTTATTAGATAGGTGAGCTTTACATAACTATAAAAAGTCGAGCTCATTATAAAACTATAATTTTTTTTTCAATTATAAGAACTTGCTCGTATTTTCCCCCTCCTTTCTTCTTCAGATCAATTAATTTATCTTTATTTTATTTAGTTATTTGGTTCAAACAATTCTTTTGGATAACTAACTATTGGCTCTTTTGGTTAAAGAAGGGTAGATAGAAAACCGGTACAGTACGATTCGCCTGACCAGTACGGTACGATTATGCAGATCAGTATTTTTTCGCGAAATTTGGATTGGCCGTACCGTACTGTACTGGTCCTATAATAATTATATAACCAATCCAGTACGATGATGGTATAGACTGATTTTATAAAATTCGTACCATACCGTACTGGTCCTATAATATTATAGGACCAGTACGGTATGGTACGATGTCAAATTTTGCATTTTTGTATTTTTTCTTTTTTTTTTTTTATCTAATATATTTTAATTTTTTTTTTTTAATCTATTTTTTTTTTTATTATTTTTACTCCCCTCCCACCGGCCTTTTTATTTTTTTTATTTTGTTCATTTTTTTTTTTTTGCAATTCTATACTTTCGTTTTCATTTTATTTATTTGATTTATTCATTTTTTTTTTTTTGCAATTTGTTTCTTTTTTACTTTTTTTTTATTTCTTTTTCTTTTTCTTTTTTTATTTTAGATTTTTTTTCTTTTTCGTTTTTTTCAAAAAATAAATAAAAAGAATAAAAAAAATGAAAATAAAAATAAAAATAAAAAAAAAAGATTTCCGCGGATATGGCATTTAATTAGTAAAATGTGATATAATGATTTTTTTTTAATATTATAAAAATATCAAAATTCGTTATATTTATAAAATAAGTAATAAATAAAATAAATTTTACAAAAATTTCATTGCGTACCGTACCGTACTGGTCCTATATAATAGGGCTTAGTTATTATAGGACCAGTACGGTACGGTACGATATCAAATTTCACAAAAATTACTGATCTGCATAATCGTACTGGTCAGGCGAATCGTACCGTACCGGTTTTCTATCTACCCGTTAAAGACATATCTTGGATTCAATTCTTCGAGAACTTAATAAATAATGGACTCTATTTTTATATCGGCCTATGCAAAAAGTAACTGTCGAAGTTTAATACAATTTTATTTTGCTTTTTTCACTGACATACACTCTTTAAGCATAAATTGTATATGAGTGTCAAGCTTCAAAACAAGTTTCGGAAAACATTTCTAAGGATGTGGTCAAGATCATACGGGTTTGTCACATTAAAATATTTATCGTGACGAATATTAATAATGAAGCTTCATTTAAAAAAAAAATCATGAATTTCAATATTTTTTGTGCAAATCATGATAAAAAAAGGTCGGAATCATTACCCATTTCAAGATTAATTTCCATAGTTGTAGGATTGCTATTAGAAATAGAACTTGACACGGATGTGGTAAGTTTATCATCTACATCTAATGCATCTGATGGTAAATTAATTGTTGGGATATTAGGGTTAGTTATCAGCGCATTATCCCCATTTTCCAAGCTAAAATTTTCCAAAGTCTCAACAACTTCTGTAATGTCAGGACGTTCTTCTGGATCACATTTCCAACATTTTGAATAAAGTTGAAAATATGGCTCAGGTGTACCATCTACCCTGTTTTCTCGATCTCCAACAGCAATTCTCATTATAACTTTATAATTTTCAAGATTAGCGAATGGTACCCTTCTGCTTGATATTTCCCATAAAATCATTCCAAAACTAAAGATGTCGGATTTTTTGTTTCTTTTATAATCGATTTGTTTGACACATTGAGGATCCATATAAGCAGGCATTCCTCTGTGTTTAGAATTAGAAAATGATGCAGTTTCTTCTTTCGATAATCCAAAATCCGCGATTAACATTTTTCCTTGATGAATCAATATATTTTTAGAATGCTAATAATTTTTTTAATAATAAATGAGTGTTAATTAAGTTTAAATAAAATCTATATTTTGGAAGTTTATCATTTTTGTTAACACT
The DNA here is from genome assembly GCA_910592005.1 of Funneliformis mosseae. Lineage (NCBI taxonomy): Eukaryota > Fungi > Glomeromycota > Glomeromycetes > Glomerales > Glomeraceae > Funneliformis > Funneliformis mosseae. The sequence continues at coordinate 3,812 of CAJVPP010000856.1, read as the reverse complement.
CCATTAATTAAAAACTTACCAAATCTCTTTGAACTATGCCCTCGGCATGCAAGCATAATAATCCTCTAGATATTTCAAGCGCAATACGGTAATTATCAGACCACGTTAATTCTATAGATTTATTTTTTAAATAATCTTGAAGATTCCCCCCATCAGCATATTGTAATACCATTGCATAATCAAATATATCACCTAATAATAGATTTAGAGTTAGAAGAAAGTCACAATATATCTATTTAATTCACTTGCTTGAAATGGAATAAGCGTTGAAAATAACCTCCTTTTGTAATACCAATAAATTGATTTATATGAGGATGATAGAATATATTTCGAAGATTTATGAGCTAGCATATTATAATAATAATAATAATAATAATAATAATAAATTAATAAATTTAGTTTAATAAATGATAATAAAAAATTATTACTAAATAGTGTAGGATTTCATTTCTGAACTTACCTCTCTAATGAATTCTTTCCAAGGCGTTTTATCAGTTTCCTGATCGTTGGCATCCGATTTAAAAAATTTTAAAGCAACTATCATCCTACGACTTTTCCAACTTGCTTTATAAACAGAGCCACTCCCTCCTTCTCCGACGATATTCAAATCAGAAAATTCGGAATAAGCAATACATTTAATGTGATTTTCTTGTATTTGAGATTCTAACCAATTTTTATCTTTTTTATCTCTAGACATGGTGATAAATAAAAAGCTAGAATGTACACTTCGTGTTTTCTTAATTTATATTTTTGAGAAAAAACGGAACATCATTCCGGAAACGATTACTAAATATAACATTTTATTGTTTTTTAAGTTAGCAAGTTGTGAAACAGCTAAATTTGGTAAATTCTGCTTGCCATACATACACATGCTTTGAATAATACTTTTTTTGGTGTTTCTTTCATGATTTTCGGTGACATCCATCCATTTTTCATAGGAATAGATATGTCACAATAAATTTTGTCAAATTAAAGATTGCATATGAAACAAAGTTCAGGAATGATGAAAATCTTTTGTAGTTGAATTTCGACATTAATTCATAGGGTTGGTCCAAAAAGACAGGTCTTTCATCTTTCATTTGACCGGACGATTTATAAGGCTGGTCCAAGGATTGGTTTAGAACATATTCGAAAAAAAGAATATTCACCACATTTCACCCGATATATTTAAATATTAAAATTGTATGAATTTAATAAAACATTTGTTATCATAAATATAGAAGGCACAATAATAATAATTATTGCATACAAAACGATTACTGCGCCTTCTTAATCTCGTTATTTCTCCATTTCCGTCATTCCCGATATTTCATTCCGGACATTATCATTTATGACAGGTCCAAGATTGACTTATGGAACGATCCGGTCCATAAAAGAGATGAAAACCGAACCGAATCAATGCAACTCTAATTTTGTATTATTTTATAATAAAAAGAATTTATTAGTATTTTATAAAACTATATGCTATAAATAATTCGGACCGGTCCAATTAACCAGTCTAAGACTAGCTTAATTTAAAAGAATCATTAATGAAAGAATGTTAACTTGTAGTAAAACTAAATTCTGGCCGGCACTATGAATTTGGCCCAAGTGGTCTGCTTAACAAATTGTTAACACGTTCATTTTATTTTAATAATTTTTTTTTCAATCGCTTATTTACAAAGGATATCTTTCTCAAATTGCTTATTAATAAATTTAAAGAAATTTTAATAAGATGTAATTTAATCCTTTAAGTATTTAATAATATATTACAGTCAACTCTTTCTAAATGCATTTCTTAGGATCCATAGTAAAATTTTAAAAAATGTGCATTTAAAGAGGGTGTACATTTAAAGAGAAAATTTCTATATTTCTATATGCTTGGGACTAGAGACCTGCATAAGTCCAAATTTTGAAGCCCGGCCCGGACCCGGCCCGTTGCATGCCTCTACTTGGGACTGAACGAGAGTATGCACTTAGAGAGAAAATATATAGTGTATGCATTTAAAAGGATGCATTTAGAGAGAGTTAACTGTAGTATATTTTCTAAATGAAACAAATTATAAAACCTTTACGTTGAATAGAATTTTTGCAATAGAAAGATAATTACTGAAAAGTATCAAATTCATCCAATATGCTAATTATGATTTTAGGTTAATATATAAATTCTTTGCAATAAAATAATAAAAAAAATATATTATTATATACTAAATATAATTTTGTAATAAAATAAGTTCAGATTTATTCTTTAACTTTGTTTTTAAAATATATATTTAATTATTAATAGTTTTTTTCTTATTTTTTTATAATTTACATCATTATTTCTTCATTTAATTCATTTTCATATTTATTAAATTAAATATAAAAGACTTGTGAATTATTAAATTATAATTATTAATAATTATTTTTCTAAATCTATTCTATATTAAAGTAATATATAATTAAGTTAATATAATTTTAATAAAGTAATATAATTAACTTTTATAGTATTATTAAGATCATTCCATTCTTTTAAATATATTAAAAAAAAATTAATTAATTTTTTTGTATTACCATTTTCTTAATATTCTATTTAATCTAAATATTAAAATCTAAATTATTAAATATTTCTAAAAAAAAAAAAAAAATACAATTTTATAAAGTTTTTTTATTAAATAAATCAAATATTAAGCTATTTAAATTTTTAAATCAAATTGATTAAAATAATTTATAAATTAATTTAATTCAATTAATAAATTTAAAAATTAATTAATTACATATATTAAAATATATTAAAATAAATTAAAAGTAATTTAATTAATTTATAGTATATTAAATTAAAAAATAATAATAATACTATTTTAAAAAATTTATCTAAAGTATTTTTATTAAATAATTTTAATAAAAAATATTACTATCAAGTTTTGTAACTTTTTTAATAAGTTATAGCTAAGATTGCTTATCTAAACTCATTTAGAATTTGGTAAAATATTTAACTTTTAGTTTTGCTAATTTTTTACTAAGGTTTTAATATAATTTTACATATTTATAAGCTTTAATATAGTTTTACCTTTTCTAGAATTTTGTAGATTTTACTAAAATTTCCATTTATATGACTTGTAAAACCTTTAAGTTTTATCTAACAATTTTAGTTATAGCTAAATTTTATTTTATATTATTTATATGACTTGCAAACTTCTAAGATTTTATCAATTAATAATAAATTAAAAAGAGGAAAATAATAATATTATTTGTAAATATTTTTTTATATTAATATATAAAATGTAATTAATCTCAAATATTTTAAAAAAAAATATTTTTTTTAATATAATTACAAATTTAATTAATAAAATATAATAGATTTTAACTAAAAAAAAATACAATATTTATTATAATAAAATTTTGCGATAATATATCAAAATATTATATTAAATATATAATATAAATTTTTTTATTAATTAAATATTTATAAAAATTTAAAAAAAAAGAATTCTAAAAATTTTACTAACTTTAATTTTTAACTAATTTAAATAAATATATAGGATCTTTATAATAGAAAGTGAAAAAACAACTAGAAAAAATAAATTTAACTTTTATATGTCAAATATGATTTTTATATTAAAATATGTTTAAATTTAACATTAATATAATTTTTATTTTTTTTAGTTATTTCCTTCTTTTCTATTGCAATCCATATAATTATAATCAATAAGTATATTAATAAAAAATATTTTTATTCAAAATTTAAAATTTTTTCTTTTTTATTCATATATATACTATATATATTTTCTTATAATATTTTATTTTTATTTATTATATAAAAACTAAATAATAATTTATTATAAGTAGTATTC
>CAJVPP010000855.1:0-25398 GCA_910592005.1 Funneliformis mosseae | reverse complement strand
AAAAAGTGAGTTATGAGGAGCTTGAAAAAATGCTATATAGCACTCTTAAGTATAATTCAGAAATCAATGAGTTTTGCAAAAGTCTTCTTAGGGAATAGGCAAGTTATTTTCAGAATAATGCTTCTTTTTTTCATCTACAATTTTTGTGCTTTTTTCGACCATCTTTTCATACAATGCATCCATATTATTTGTATCCTTCTTTGAAGCTGGGATTGGCTGAGTCTCAATAGATAGTGCTGACAAAGCTAACGTGGACTTAGACTTCAACTTCTTTCCTCCAGACCTTTTTTTTTTGCTATCAGAAATAATGTCACATTCACTGTGATTCTCTGAGAAAATATTTGGAAGACCTAAAGGATCGTTCTTAAAGTAAACTGTATCGTCATGGTTAGATGGCTCTGGTAACATATCTGCTAATACATATTCCCTACTCTGTTGCAGACGTTCACAATCGTCCTATATATCAGAAACGCGATCTTTATTGATATGGTAGTTCCTTACTATCATATATGTAGAAACCTTATTTTTAAGGCATCTAATTTCTTCAATCTGCTCAGGTGTTAAAACACTAGTATCTCGTCGATAATGAGTTTTTAAAAATCGGCTAGGCATAATTCCTCCAGTATTTTCTAACAATATTTTAGAATGATAAAAAATAATATTTATCTTTTTTGAATGATAAAAAACAATATTTATGGTTTTTGAACAATAAAAAACAATGAAAACCGATAAAAAATGATAAAAAATGATGAAAACTGATGTTTTTCAATAAAGGATATTTGATTTTTTATTTTGACAAGAAAAAATAAAAAATGCCCTATAGATGAAATTTAGTTACGTGCATTTTTTCCTGCCATATAACCATGCCAAGATTATGTCCAATGTGCATATATTGAAAGATATAAAAAATAGAGAACATCGGCTGGGTAGTGCATATGAGCAAGAACTCAAAAAAAATTAAGAACCGCTATCGATTTTAACTCTGAAATTACCGATTTCAATGAAAAGTTACAGGCTGAAAATTCAGAGTATTCAGAGCGAGAGGAGGATATTGGAAATAAGATTAACTAGTTAAATGCGTCTAGTGCTAAAGTTAGATCCCAACTTATTTCTGAACGGAAGTCTCATTCTGAAAATCAACGTGAGCTTAAAGCCAAATATACTGCCAAAATCAAATCGTTTAAATTAAATATTAAAACTCTGAAAAGAGGGGCAACTTTGGCCTAAAAAGCTTCGTCCGCTAACAAGGTTAAAATTCTTTCTCTCAAAACTAAGGTAGTTGAATTGGAAGGTAAGTTAGAGGACTTGAAATTGAATCTGGTGTTCCATGATTCGAATGCAGTGGGAGGGTAATAGAGGAGCCAGTCCAAATAAATTCATCTGATCCCAAAGAGATCGATTCTCTCAGGCTTGAATTAGAATGAGCGAATGAGGATCTTAGTTCAAAAGAATATACAATAGAATGTATGGAAAAAGGGATAGAGGCAACAGACATTATATATAAATAGGAGCTAGACTCCTTATCTTCGGCATGATTAAATATACTGGAAAAAATGCTCATCTTCAAGAATTACTGTCAAAGAAAGAGCCAAGAGGCGCTTTGCATAATGAAGTAGATACTCTATCCCCGCCTATTAATAATTCATCATGCACAGCGCCTTCTAGCCAACCTTCTGCTCTTAATCCTTCATCTAAAATAATTTCTGTAGGTAGCACAGAAAAAGTGGTGCCGTTACCATTAACATCCGCTCCTATCATTGCGAGCTCCTTAATGTCGCCAATAATAATATATTCCATACTTACCTTACTACTGGTTGCAATTATATGGATCGTGATTGGGAAAAAAATATGGAATATATGGAGCGCTAAGCTAAAAGAAAAAAGCGACCAATACGTTCAGACTAGCGATTTACACCTCCGGGCATATCCGAAGCCGAGTTATATAATCAGAGGTCAGAAGAGATCACCACCTCATAACCAGATCGAATATAGGAATTGAAGTTAGCCAGTATTATTGCACGAGAAAAAAAAATATATAAATAATATTATAAGTATTCTAGCGGAGATGTGGCAATTTCAGCTAAGAATGTTCAACAATATAACCCATTTAAGTGCTTTCGATCACATTCTCAAAATGGAAATACCATAAATTATTAATGTCATCTAACGTCTCAATTTTTGATATATGAGGTAAGGCAGGTAGGTCAATAATTATCTCATTTTTTCGCATGGATGAAACTGGGCTGATTAATTCCAGAAATAATAGATGCTCTTTATAATGCATATGGTAGACCAATTTGTGAAAGAATAAATTATACTCTTCAATGCACTTTGCAAGTTCGCTAGAATATCAAGCAAATTCAGAGCATATTTTTTTTTCTTCATTTCGTCATCTACTGAGAGGTTTTTATCTTTTGAAATCCTTCTAGCGTATTTTATAAATTTTTCCTATAAAATTCTAATAGGATTATTTGCCATAAAAACCTCGTAGCCGAGCTTAGTTGCATTATTTATTGTTTTAGGATCAGGCCCAGCATTTTTTTGCGCAAGTAGCATAATACAATGTATGGAAATACTAAGTATAAAATTACATGTAAATTTCCAAAATCTTCAAAATAAAATTTTGAGCGAATATGCTTGTTAGCAAAATACTGGGTTAGTGGTAGTACCCAAAAGTAGTCGATGTAGTAGTATCCAAAAGTAATCAATATAATAATGCCTAAAAATAATCGATGTAATAGTACCTCAAAGTATTCCAGTGTAGAAACCATACGAGAAAGAATTCTAGGAAGGCTTGGGCAAAAACTGGAGTATAAATTTGGTAATACATCAAAGTAGAATAATATATAGGAAGAAAATAAGGAGTTATGCTTTAGTGTACTACCGCTGATAGGCAAGAAAGAGATCAGAAAAGTAGAAAGATTCAGGAGAATACACGAAAAAAGGTATGAAAGCAATATAGCTTGAACTAATTCAGCACTTCGTGTCTCATCCTCAGCAATCAAAAGGGTCACAAAAGGTAGAATTGCAAGAATGGCACAACACTAATACTTCGTATGTGTCTCACCGGTAATAAAAAAGTGAGAGAATAGATTGCAACACATCTTTAGCAAATAGATGATAGATTGCAAATTTGGCACTTCATGTCTCATCTGGTAATCAAGAGATTGGCAATCAAGAAGGAAAATATATAGGCTGATTAATATAATGCAAATTACACCTCTGATTCTCTAACCAACTGACCACCAAATCAGGTTCTCAAAAGTTACTCAAAAGTTACTTGAAAGTAACGGGAAAGTGTCTGGAACTGGCAAGGAACCGAACACATGATTATGACATAGTAAGGCGTAATAAATTTCGTTAATTTTGGCCAGCACTATTCTATAATTTTAGCCAGAACTTTGGACATAAGAACTCAGCATCCAAGCTAGCATATAAGAGGTCTAAAACTGGCGAATTAATAGAACTACACTAGCATCTTGCCAGTTCCTCACCAGTTCTATAATAGTTTCAGGTCACTACCATGGCACTATCATGATGCCGAGTTGGATCCTCAAATCACGTGTCCTAAAGATCAGTTGAAATTATGGCATAGTGTCAGCCGAAATTAAACGCAAATTTACTGCACTACTTGACACGATATTTTTTTACCATATTTTGACATCTAGAAAGGTAAGCAAACAGGCGCACACTCTATCCATATTTACTAACCAATAGGTCACAGAGAGGAAAAATAGATCCCATCTTTAGGACGTATTAATCAATAGATTATAATGTCTTAGAATATATTAATTGATAGACTATAATATCCTAAGACATATTAATTGATAAATTATAATATCCTAGGACATATTAGTCTTAAACAAGCAGTATTCTAGGACATATTAATATATTAATATATTAATATGTCCTAGGATACTGCTTCTCATATATGTAATTTATATCAAAATATAGGTGAATTTTTTTTTAAAATAAAGATAAAAACAATTTTTATTAGATAATCAATATATAGTATATACTCTATTTATATCAATACATGCTTGAATTTGATTAAGCATGCTATTAATACAGTTAAATAATATAGAATTATCAAGATTATCCTATTTTTTACAAATTATATTAAAAAATTTTCATTTGAAATTTTTTTTTTGTATAATTAATTTTTTAATAAATTTCTCAATTTTTTGTAAAAACAGTTCAAATATTTTCAATTGGGTTAAAATCTGAACTGTAAGAAGGTCAAGAAAGAATCTGATTCAGAAGATGAGTTTTCAAGTATTTTTTAAGGTCATTATTTGTTGAAAAATCTAGTGGTAACCTAGTAATTTACTTGCATTATCATAAAGATAATTGTCAAGAATTTGACGGTATAAGTAACAATCAAGATTTTCAGTAAGCATATATATACTAACCTTTCTTTTAACATTAATTATAACCTAAATATACATATTAAAAGAATGTTTAATCATAGATTAAATAAGATTTTCATTTTTAGACTATATTAAAGTTATATTACAAAATATTTAGATCATAGTCTTATTAGAAAATCTACTTTTTTTTAATTATAATACAAGTAATTACATATATAAGATAAATAATTATCTTTTATTTTTTGGATTAAGAGAAAGACTTTCTAAAGAAGAACTACTATATAACTAAGATAGTAAAGCTCTTATCAAATAGTTGCTTCACTAATCTTTAGATTCAAATCTTTTTCTTCAAGTATGGTCTTTAATTTCCCTACTATAATGAAATAATTATTCTTAATAATCATTCTGATGTAGCAGTATTTTAGGATGTCAAATTTTATAATCAACCAGGTTGATAAATTTAGGAATATTACTATTTTTTCACAAAAAGGTAATATATCTTTCATAAGATCATAAGAAAACTTTAGTTCAGGTAAAAATTTTCTTTATACTATATACATTCCTATTCTAAAGAATTTTATAATTCATTTTAATAAATATTGATGATATTTTGATTTTGATAAATAATAAAAAAGTTTAATTTATTTTTTTACTGTTTATTTTTATATAAACATTTCATTACTCAATTTAGCTTAATAAATAATAAGCTAAATTAAGATAATAGAAATATTATAATCTATGAAAAATAATATTTTCACTGCTATTACTTTTAACAAGAACTGTAGATTTATTATTATTCTTTTACTTAAAAAAAATTAACAGATTTTATATGTTATTATTTAATAAATATTATTTGCTTAATTTTTATATTAACAATATTTTATATAAATATAAAATATTTTTATATATATTATTTAATTACTTTTAAATATAATAATAAAATTTTATTTCTTAATATATATTATATAATATATAATATATAATATTTATTTATTTTATATTTATAAATAAGTTATAATTTAATTTTAAATATTTATACAATAACTTTATATAAAATCATAAATTTTATAATAATATTATTAATAATATTATTTTTAATATTATTTATAAAAATATAAAAAAATAATTATTAAAAAAATAATATAAAAAAATAAAAATATTTAAAAAATAAATTATAAATAATTAGAAATAAAATTTTAAATTAAAATTTTAATTTAAGACTTTAATATTTGATTAAAATTTTAAATTTTTATTTTTTAATTATTAGAATTTTAAATTTTTAAATTATTGTATAATATTAATATTAGCATTCATTTATAAAGTATCTTAAATAATATCAAATATTATTAATTATAAATATAAAAATTTTTGATTAATATTTAGATATTAATCAATAAATTAATTAAATTAATTATTATATTAATCAAATTTATTATAATAATATTGATCAAATTTACTAATATAATTTTTTATTATATTTTATATAAAATTAAATATAATTATTATAAATATTTTATTATAAAAAATTATTATATTTTATTATTATCATAATCTTTTTCTTCTTTATTATAATAATATCATTGATATGATATTTTTTATCATTTTATTTTTTTTATCATTTAAAACTTCTATTTTATTATTTAATTTTATTTACTTGAGATATTTATAATTAAAAATTTAATTATTTTTTATACTATTATATTATTAAATTTAATATAAATATTTAAAAAAAATTTAAATTAAATTAATATTAATTATATTTCATAATTTGTTAATTTAATTTATATAAGTTTCATAAGATAATCTTCTAATATTACTAATAAGTATTAATTTTTTTATAAATTTTATTATTATAATTTTCATATCTATATAAAATAAATTTATAATATAATTAAAATCAAATATATAAATATTTAATTATTAAATAAATAAAATAATTAATGAATGAATCTTAAATGATTTATTGATTAAAATATAAATAAAATATTAATTTTCAAAAATATAATAATATTAGTATTTTTTTTACTAAAATTGAATATACTAATAATAAATCTAAAATTAATAATAATTGTAAAATAAATATTTTACATACTTAATTTATTTATTTATTTATGTAGTTAAATTAGTATAAATAATATTTTTTAGTAAAACTTTCCTTTTAAAATTTTTTTAAATTTAAATATTATATGAAAAGAAACTTTAGTTTTATTAATCATAAAGATTAAATTATAGTAAAATTAATTTTTTATAATCTGTTATATAAATATTAATAGTTTTATTTTATTTTATTAATAATAAAATTACTTGATAAAATAAATTTTATTTATATTACTAATATATACTAAAGATAATCAGTTTGTATTTGCTATATAAAATAAAGATCAAAAATTTTTATTATTTTTTAATTAAATTATTTAGTAAATATTAAACAATAATAATACAATAATAATTACTTAAGTTATTAATTATTTATTAATCTAATTAATCATTTTTTACTAAAAGTAAATATTTCTTAAAACTAAAGTTTATTATTATAATTATTATACTAATGCTTTTACTTTTAATTAAATCATATTTCTTAAAATAACTTACTAGTTATTTCTTTTTTTTTTTATTTATTATTTTAAAGTAAGATATTTTAAAAGATTAACTTTATTAAACATTTTAAACAAAATTGTATTTTTATAAATTATTCTTTTTTAAATATTTAATCATAAATTTGTTTAATTTTAATATTAAATTTAACTGTTATTTTATTTTATTATAATATAATTATAAGCTTTTTATATTTTTTACAATTTTTTTAATATTTTTGTATAATTTACATTTTTATTTATATATAAAACTATTTTATTTTGTTATAAAATAAAAAGAATAGTAATTATAAAGATAAAAAAATCATAAAAATTTTAAAAACTTTAAATAACATTTTAATTATATAAGTATTTTGAATAAAAAGAAAAGAAATTATCAAAAAATTTTTTTTTACTTTATAAACTAAATATTAATTTTTAATAAGATAAATCCAGATTTAACATTAACTTAAAAAAATTTTTTTGGTAATTTTCTTTCACACTTTCTACTGCAAAACATTTATATTACTAATAAAATTTATATTATTTATATAATTGTAAATTTATATTATTCACAAAATTTGTATTATTTAAATATTAATTTTTATAATTAAAAATAAGTTAAATTTTTAAAAGAAAAATAATCAATAAATTTCTAATTTATATAATTTTATAATTAATATTCTTATTATATAATACTTTTTTTCTTATAAAATACTTTTAAAAATTATTTAAATTAAGATTAAAATTGCTTAATAATATTTAATACTATATCAATATTATTAGGGTTGGATCAGTTTAGTCCAGTTTAATCCAGTTCAAAAAGACCAGTCATTTATCTTTCTTTGGACTAGACCAGTTCATAAATTAGTCTTAGGACTGGTCTTAAGACTAGTCTTGTACCATTCAGTTTTTTACTAGTTCGATTCAGTCTAAGATTTATTTTCTTTTGAAATAAACTAATTTATAAGGCTAGTTCAAGGATCAGTTTAGAACATACTAAAAAAATATACATATAAAATGATCAATTTAATAAAATAATTATATAAATTAATAAATAAAATGTATAATAAAATAATTGCATACAAAACGATTTCTATATCTTTTTAATCTTATTATTTTTCTATTTCTAATATTTTTATTTTAAATATTATCATTACTGTAAAATATTAGAACAGATCTAAGAATTGACTTATAGACTGGACTGTTCCATAAAAAAAATGAAAACTGAGTTAATCTAACTCTAATTTTATAGTATTTAATAAATAAAACAATTTATTTAGTATTTATAAAATTTAAAATAATGTTATAAATTATAAAGGACCAGTTCAGATTGATCTTCAGAATATGGACTAAGGACTATAAGGATTGGTCTCATTAATTGATCTAAGACCAGTTTTATTAAGACTAATCCATTCCTAAATATTATATAGTAAGTTTTTTTAAATTAATAAAACTTTAAATTTTTTTAATTTATTAATAAGATTCATAATAAATTATAATTGAAATAGCTTTTATTAAATGATTAATATTTTATAATTATTTAAAAATATATTATTTAATATTTAAAGTAATTATTATTTTTTTTTTTATTTAAAATATATAAAAAATATAAAATATATATTTACTATATATAAATAAAAAAAAGCAAAGAAAGAATAAAAAATAAATTAAAAGTAATTAAAACCTCTATAATAAGAACTTTATTATATTTAAATAGAACAAATTTAAAAAATTTTATTATAAATAAATTGAAAATTTAATCTATAAAATAAATAAATTATAATTTATTAATATCTTCAATATTAATAAAGTTATATCAGATTAAATTTATCTAAAATTAAAATTAAAAAAAATAAATGATGATGAATTTATAAGAATAATTTTTTATCATTAATATAAAAATCTTAACTTCATAAGCAAATTGAAAAGTATAATTATAAATGTATATTTTATCCTAAATATTATAAATTGAATTATATAGAAATATATTAAAATGCAGCAAAAAAATATATACAAATATATTACAATTACATATAAATTTGATTAAAATAAATTGTTTCTAAAGTATTAAATTTAATTCCTTTAGTTGTAATTTAAAAATATATATAAAAATTATGGTAATATATAGATATTTATAGAAAAGATATTATTAAAAAAATGGTATAATTTGCAGCTAAATACAGTCAACTCTTGTTATAACGAACTATATATTCTAGACCTCAACTTCTCTATAAAATTATAGTGAAGATTTTAAGAGATTTGATTAATCATTTCACTATAACAAGAGTATTTTTATTATATTTATTTAAAAAATTCATTATATTAAGAGTTTACTATATTAAGAATTAACTATATATAAGTTTCATTGTTATATACCTGATGCAATTTATAATAAATAGTAAATAAATAAATTAATTTACTTTAAATGATTTTAAATTCTAATTTCTGATTAGCTTATATATATTACATAATACTTACATAATTTATAAAATTGAAAAAACTTTTTTTTTACAAATCAATTCATTTTACAAATATAATCTATTTTTTTTATTTGATTAAAATCTAATCATAAAATTAAATTTTATTAATATTTTTTTAAGTTCTTATTATAGAGATTTTATATTGTATAAAAAATTATAGATAAATATTTGCAATTTATATTTTATAATTATTTACAATTTTACAATTAATTTATAATATTATAATTATAAATTATTTATAATCAAATAATAATATTACAATTTTAATTATAAATTAATATATGAGAAGTAAGCTATTAAAATCATGTTACAGATTATATGATTTACTATGTTTATAACTCGATTTTAATAGCAACCCTTCTATATAATTGCAAATTAGATTCTTTATTTAAAATTTTTTTATTATTTTAAATTATTTTTAGAATATTAGACTAAAAGATTTAGAATTGTAAAATTTTGAATTTTAGATAATAAATAATAATAATTAAAGAAAAATTAAAAATTTTTATTAAATAATTTATTAAATAATTTATTTTTTTATTAAAAAAAAAAATATTAAATTTAATTTTATATAATAATAATAATTTAATTCTAAATTAAATTAAACTATAAATAACTTCTAATAGAAATTTTATTAATTTTTTTTTCAAATATTTATAAAATAATTTAAAATTTTAAAACTTTAATTATATATATATATCTTAATAATTTTTATATTATTTTTTTTTAAAATAAAATTCATATTATTAGAAACTTAAATAAAATTTTGATATTTTAATTAAAGATAAAATTTTAATAGAATAAATAATTTTTTAGTATTTTTTAATTATTATTATTTTTTAATAATTGTAATTATCTTATTTACAAATCGTATAAGATTTTTTTTTAAAATAAATGAGTTTATAATTTTTAAAAAAACTAGTATTAAATTTATTTTATAGAATAAATATTTAAAACTTTTAATTAAAATCAAATTATAATAAGTTCTAATAAAGAAATTTATTAATATATTAAATTTGATCTTAAATTTTTAAAAAAATTAAATTTGATAGATAGATTATTTTTCACCTTAAAGATATATATAATAATTTTTTCTTTTATTTTATAAATTTTTTTATTTAGAATATAAATTACATAATTATAGAATAATAAAATTATAGGTTATTATTTTTAAAATCTATAATATTAAGAATTATTTTTATATAATAATATTCTATATGGATAAATTAATTATTTAAAATATAATTAATGATAACAATAAATATTTATAAAAATGTATATTTTATTATAATATTTCTTTTTATTTATTATTATTTATAATAATTTTAAATAATTTTAAAATATCTTATTTAAAAATTAATATTTTTATAATAAATTTTATATTATTTTCTAAGTAAAAATTAAAAAATAAATAATTAATTAGTGATATTTTAAAGATAAATATATAATAAATTATTATGCAAAAAATAAAATTTTAAACTTATATATCTTGATCTCAAAAATATAAAAATATAATTATTTAATAAGTTTTAATAAGATAAATTCAACAAAATAAATTTTAATTTTTTATAATTATTAGATAATAAATTATTTTAAAAAATTTAAAAATACTATTATTAGATTAACAAATCTAATAAACTTTATTTTATTTTTTTTTATGATTACTAGATATTAAAATATTATAATTTTTCTATAATGTTTTATTATTAATTTTATATCTACTTTTTAAGGGATAAGTTGATTTAATTAATAATATAAAATCTAATTTAAATATTTTTACTAATATGTTTTTTAGATAAAATCAAATATAATAGGTAAAAAATAGAATTTTTAACAATAAAATTTTTTAAGTTCTTTGATTAATTATTAAAAATGAAAAACTGAAGAGTGTGACATGTCATAATAAATTCTGAATTTAATCTTAACGAATCTTAATTTATGTTAAATCTAATTCTAACAAATTCTAATTATATAACTAGATAAAATTTTACATATAATCACCTAGGTAAAAATTAGTTTTAATCTAATTTAAAATATGTTTTTTTATAAATTTTCAAATTTTAAATATTATTTAAAGATTTTTGATATTATATATATATATATAATTATTATCTTTTATTTTATTTTATTTTTTAGTTATTTAAATTTAAAATTAGTTAAAAAGTCAGCTACATTTATAAAACTAATAAAAATTATTCTTTTATTTTTTAATATTTTAAATTTAACATAAGTCTAAATATTAATCATATTAAGTAAATTAACTATTTTTATAAATCTTTAGAAATAGATACTAATATTATTATTTAGTAACTATTAAAAAGAAAATTAAGATAATTAATCTGTTATTAATAAACTTTTTTGATAATTAAATTAAAATCTTTAAACTCTAATAAGAATTTATATATTATTATAATTAAAAATAATAATATATTAATTATTTATAATTATAGATGCCTGTCAAAACCTCCTTTAAATAATTTCATCATACCCTTTTTTATGTTTTTAATATAATTTTGACAGTTTCAGCTTTTATCATATCGAATGGATTTCGTCATATCCTTATTATGATTTTAATATAGTTTTGTCTAAGTTTTGATTATTATTAAGGTGTTTATCTCTCATCTATATTTATAATTTATAATTTTATTTAATTATGATTATCTAATATCTATTATTAATTATTAATTATCAAGATAAATCCCTTATAAATAATATAATACTTATTTATAATAAATAAATTCATTTTAAATTTAATTATTTTTATATCTAAATATTTTACAATAAAAAAAAAGAAAATTCTAAAAAAATTTTTTTGATTTATTATTAAATCTATATTTATTTTACTATAAAAATTATATTTAATTTATAAAGTAAAAATTTTTTTTAGTAATTTCTAATTTTTTTATTGTAAAATATTTATATATTAAATTATTTATTATTAAAATAATAAAATAATCTTATTTAGCTTATATAATATAAGTTATATTATTATAATAATAGATATTAACAAATTATTATTTTTTTTAAATTCATGATCTTTAATATTTAATATTATTATATTCTATGTAAAATTTTTATAATTATATGAAAATTATTTTTAATATTTATAATTAGTTTTTTATTAATTATTTTACTAAGTTATAATAATAATAAACTGATAAAATATTAAATTATCATGATGCTAAACTTATAAAAAATCAGGATATTAGAATATCAGACAGTTTTAATTATTTTTTATAAATATAAATTAAAAATCTTTAAATAACTTATTATTTATAATTACTTTTCTTATATTATATATATATATCTTAAAAACTTTTTTTATTTCTTTGTAATCAGTGTTGGAATTGAACTTTATTTAATTCTCAATCATAGACTAATGCACTTAGACTTAATGGAGATGTTCAGTCCATTTTTAATTCAAATGAACTATGATTATATAATTTTAACTAAATTATAATTTTATATTTATAATTCTAGCTAAATTTATAATGCTAACTTAACTTAAAAATTTGAATAATAATAAATTATTCTGCTTGAATGATCTATCGATAATAAATTTATTCAACTAGAATAATCTACTGATCTGACTTTAATTTTTCAGATAACAGTAAGCTTGAAATTAATATTACAAATATTTCAAATTTACCTTATTCTTATTAAAGATCAAAATTCTAAATGAAAATATCTAGATATTTATATTGAAAGTTTAAAGAAATCTAATTATTTGTCAAATTTTATATTAAGTAATAATAAGTAAATTTAATAAAATTCTAACAAATATCATGAACATATTACTAAAATTATATGTATATTTATAGTTGTTGAATGAAGTCTATAGTCTAATAATCCAAATTTTAATGAAATTAGAATGAACTAAGTCCATTAGTCTAATAGTCTAATGGTTTAAAAGTTTATTAGTCTAAAAGGCCAACACTATTTACAATATTTTACTTTATTATTTAAATATAATAATTTTTATTATTATAATTTTATTTACTTTTAATTCACAAATTTTTTTATTATTTTATTATTTAATTTTATTATTTATATAGTTTGATTAATTAGAATTTTAGTGATTAGTATTATTTAATTTAATATATTAATATTGTAAAATTATAGAATTTTAATATTAAAATAATATTGATTAATTGATATAATTAAATAAATTTAGCATCAATATTATTTCATTTTATAAAATTTATTTTTAAAATTATATTAATAAGTTTTGTAATAAATTAATCTTATAATTTATATTGAATTAATATTAAACTAAAATATAACTATAATAGAATCTTAACTAAGATAAAATTATCATTTTTACTTTTTTTTATATTTTTATTATAATTTGTATAGTTTATAATATTTATTATTATTTTTATTATTATATATATATAATAATAATTTATTATAATCTTAAATATTTTGGATTAAAATTAATTTAATTAATATTTAAAAAAACTTATTTTATATTTTAATATTATTAATGTGATAATTATAAAAATAAATTTATTAATATAATATAAAAAAATATATTTAATTATAAAAAAGTATTTAATATATTAAATGCTTTTTCTTAAATTTATAATTTTAATAAATATAACTTATAACTTTTTATAATATATTTTATTTTTAAATATTTAAGTAAATATAAGTAAATATTAAAAAAAAAGAATCAAATCAACATCTAAAAAATTTATTTTTTATCATAAATAAATACAGTCAACTCTTGTTATAACGAACTCTATGTTTTAGACCTCAATTTCGCTATAAGGCTATAGTGAAGATTTTAAGAGATCTGATTGGCCAATTCGTTATAACAAGAGTATTTTTATTATATTTGTTTAAAAAATTCATTATATCAAGAGTTCGCTATATCAAGAATTGACTGTATAGATTTAACTATTAAACATTTTTTACTTAATAAAAAAAGATAATTAATATAATAAAATATTATGCTATATTTTTGTAATATTGTATTTTTCTAAAAATAAGTAATATATATAAAATATGTATTAATTAGTATATGTGTGATAAATAATATAATATATAATATATGACTAATAAAAAATTACTATAAAGGAGTATGTTACATATTACTTATTTTCAAAAATATACAGTATATTTGTTATTCAATATATAGTTTAGCTATATAAGCATTTTATAATAGAAAGTAAAAACATTACCAAAAAATTTTTTACTTTATAAGTTAAATATTATTTTTTAATAAAATAAATTCAGATTTAATATTATCTTAAAAAAAATTTTTTTAGTAGTTTATTTCCTTTTTATTATAAAGTTTTTATTTAGCTATTTGTATTAAGAAAATATTATACCATTTTTTTTTTTATATAAAATCATATAATTAAATAATTTAAAAAGTCAGTTATTCAAAAAATGATCTTTAGATTTCATATTACATTTAGATTAAAAACTGTTTTTTTGTTTATTTTTATTATGTTCAATCCTTATTTATTTTTCTTAGTACTCATTCTATATATTTTTAAACTTTTTAATATTTAATAAATTATTTTATTATGATTGCAGATTATAACTTTAATTAAATATAGTTTCTAAATATTTATAAATTTTAAATAATTTTTTTTAAAAAAAAAAAATATTAATAAATTTAAAAGAATATTTCTAATAAAATAAATAAATATTCTTTTTGAAGTTTAAAATTTCTTTTTTTAAAAAAAAATTTAAAGGTATTTATTTATATATGAACATTAAATAATTTATATTTGATTATATAAAAAATGAATTTTAATTAATAAATAAATATATAATGTTTAAAGCTTGCTTATTTTCAGATAATAATTTTTATACTTTAAATCAATAAAATATTTAAATATTTAATTGTATAGATTTAAAAAAGTTTTGATATATTTTATCATTTTTTATAAGTTATAATATAATTTTACCTTTTATCAAATTTTATAGGTTATTAATATTTTAGCTTAATTGATTATCAAAAATAAGTTATATATATTAACGTTAAAAGTTTATTGATTAAAAACATTTAGAAAATCTCATCATACGATTGATTATCTTTGCTGCGGGAAATATCGAAAATTAAGTATAAAATAGTAGAATTTTGGTGCAATGGACAATCAATTTTTTTTTTTTCATAATCTCAAAAAGATTTGTTAAAGGAATATATTTCTTGTTCAAAACAATGGAAGTGCCAATTATTGGGAGATTAAATTACAGAGATTATCAGACATTAATCATCACTATTGTTTTTTTATTTTTTGAAAAATTACTTCGTGTTGTAACTTATTTATTACCTAATGCAGGAGTAAAATATTTTAGAGATGAAAGTCAACGGTATAGTTGTTCTAATTAACAATTTTTTTTTTTTTGAAAAAAAAATTAATGATTTATTGCTCACTTTACACCGATATATTTAATATAGATTATTTTCGATGATATATAAAGATGAAAGAACATTACCAGTGAAAATACTTCAACATGCGGAAAGTTTCCAAGAGTTAGCAAATTATTGGGGCTATCCAGTTGAAGAACATATAGTGAAAACAAAAGATAATTATATATTGGGAGTTCAAAGAATTCCTCATGGGAAACAACCATCTGCCACTTTTGCATTAAATCCAACTCAACAGCAAGACCCTAGTATAGAAACCATATTTAAGAATAATGGAATTTCATTATCAGCAATTAGAAAGGATCCGAATGAAATAAAGATAAAGAATAAAGCAAACTCTTCTGAATCATCGTCTCAAAAAAAAAAATACATTAAACCCGTTGTACTACTTTATCATGGATTGATGACTTGTAGTGAGCTTTGGATTTGTAATGTAGAATATGAAAATAGATTGGCCTGTTTATTAGCTGATGCAGGGTAAATAAAATAACAAGAGGTTGATTGAATGAACGAATTTTATATTTTTAATGCTTTTATATTTATTTTTCAGATACGATGTGTGGTTTGGTAATATTAGAGGTAATAAGTATTCAATGAAGCATACTAAATTTGATCCAAGTGAAAGACAATTTTGGGAATATTCGATGGATGAAATGGCTTTATACGATTTACCAGATACTATTGATGTAAGTATGATCATAGATTTCTTGATCGACTTTAAATTATTTTAAGCTTAATTTAGCTATTCGACAGTACATCTTGGAAGTAACGGGAGCACCTTCACTAGCATATATTGGATTTTCTCAAGGAACAGCTCAATGTTTTGCTGCACTATCAATTAATCCAACTTTAAACAATAAAGTAAACTTATTTATAGCGTTGGCCCCAGCGACAAGTCCAAAAGGTAAATAATTTCTTTTCATGCGTAAAATTTTTTTTTCATGAAATAATAATTAAAATCACATCTCTTGATAAAGGACTGAGAAATCCAGTTGTTGATGCGTTAATGAAATCATCACCAAATGTAATATATTTATTTTTCGGTCGTAAAGCGGTATTAGCAATGGCATTGTTCTGGCAAAATGTATTATCACCACCTATTTTTACTAAAATTATCGATTTGGCTCTAAGATTTTTATTTGGTTGGAATTGTAAAAATATCAGTGAAACACAAAAGGCTATTGGTTATTATCATTTATATAGTTATTCAAGTACCAAAAGTTTGGTTGTAAGTGTATCTAAATGTCTCATGAAATAATTTTTTTTTTTCTTAAAAAAAAAATAATCTTTCTCGACTAATTATTTCTCTCTTTCGATCATAGCACTGGTTTCAAATTATTGGTTCGAGAAAATTTCAAATGTTCAATGATTCGCCACCTTATTCTTACACTTCAACTTCATTAGGTTACTCTTGTCAAAAATTCCCTACGTTGCAAATTACTACACCTATAGCCATATTTTATGGTGGTAGAGATAGTTTAGGTGATATGAATATGTTATTAAAACAAATTCCCGCTCCTGTTCTTGTAAGAGAAGTCTTGGATTATGAACATTTAGGTAAGCGTTTATAATGGTAATTTTATGATTTAACTATCTTATTGATTCTTTTATTTAAATTGATTTTTGATTGCATTAATACTTTAGATTTTCTTTGGGCTACTGATGTACATCAAAAAATTTTTCCAGAGATATTTGATCTATTGCTACATTATAATGTACATGAAAATACCCATCATGATCATCATCAAGACGACGATGATGATATTATTGAACAAGATGAAGTTTGAATAATTCTCAATTCTTTAATCTTTTTAGTATTTATTTTGTAAATTTTGTAAGTAATTAGATTTTTGCAATCTTGTGGGATATACAGCATTTGCTAAATTAATATATAATTTACGACATGATAAAATTACAAATTTTTTTTCGACAAATGTAAAATTGCGACTATTTTTTTTTTATTGGACAGATTCGATTAATTCGAATTATTTCAGAACTCATTGTTTGGGAAGATTAAAAAGGATATGCGTAAGATAATAAACAGATAGCAATTAAGACAATTCATTTATTGCATATACAAATCACTAGGCGCATTTTCATTATACTTTCATTTTAGCTATGGATCCGTCACATCATTTAGTTTAATAGTTTAATCCAAATTAACATTTTACAATTGTCAATCCAAATTAGGAAAATGATGTGTTTTAAACGAATTAGGTTGAAATTAGGATTGGATTCACGTTTTATACTTAACTTAATTTGGATTAATATAATAAAGATATTATTTTACATTTTATGAAAATTAAATATATAAAACAAGTGAAAAATGATGAAAATATAATTTTTCAAAATTTTTTTCAAAATTTTTTTTCCTAAATTTTTTTCAAAATTCTTTTTCGCTATGTATTTACTTGAATTTCAAATCCAAATGATAGTTTTGAACCTTTATCAAATTTCTTTGTACGACGGCACTTTCAACATTTTATCAGAACTATTAATGATTGATGATATTTGATGATTTGTCTCAAGCAACGATCATCACTTTTTATGCACTATTAAATAAATATGGAATTTTACTTAATATCCAACTAGCACCTAGTTTATCACCATTGTTTTATGTCGGTTTGTTTCAAATCACTTGTGAAGAAAAATTAAGCAATTACCAAAATAGGAAATTTTATAAAGTCATTTGTAAACTTTACAACCAAAATGAAGAACTAGTTAAGCATATTATCGCAAAAAATGTTGAACCAGTTAACAGTTTACAGTTAAATAACTCTCAAAATGAGAATGTAATTTTTAATAATCAAGGTAAATTTAAGTAAATTTTACACTGAAACCAATCAAAATCTATAAAAATGCGCATAATAAGTTAATATTAAACTTGTTCCGTCATAATTACTTTATTAGATTCGGTTATGGAAGAATTTGAAGTTACTCTTGACGAAATTGAAAGCTCCCAATCTAATGAAAGTTACGAAATAACAAAAGTAACGAAGAAAAATAATGCACTTCCATGTAAATGTAAATGGACGGATGAAGCCATTATATCCTTACTTTTATACATGAAAGATCATAAACAAGATGTCTCAAAGTTAAAATGTCGTGGTGCTACGGCTAGCCAAGTTAGAAAGCCGCTCTGGATCGGTGCTTCCGCTAAGTTACGCGACATATATACTGCCGAACAGTGTGAGATAAAGTGGAAGAATGCTAAAAAGCAATATAAGGTAAAACTTTTAATAAAAAAAAAAAAATTGATCAAAATTTCATTCATTTATAATAAATTGTATTTTTTTAATTTTTTTATTTAGAATAGGGAAGACTTTAAGTATAAGTCTTACGTCGAAGAAATTCTTAATTAAACGAGAGATGGAGGTTTATATTGTCAGAGGCCAAAAAAATTTTTGTTATTTTATTATAGGGTATTACAATTCCTAAACATATTTGGGAAGATTTCTCGGAAAATCAGGTTCTGAGAAAATGCATTTTAATCTGATAACGTCAAAACCAAAAATGCAATAAATATCTAAAAAAATTCCCGAGACCTGATTTTCCAAGAAATCAACCCATTTATAGTTAGACAAATAAAAAAAAAAAATTGTATTTTGTACTTTTTAATTATAAAGGCTATTTTACACTTATTTGGCGCTTTAAATTATAAATTATAAAATCCATTATATACGTAAACGATAACCATGAGCATCCAAAAATAAAAAGTTTTTTGAAAAGTCGTTTCTATTGTAAAATCCAATTAAGCGTTAATAAATGCTATGCTTAATTCTTATTAATGGTCAAAAATCAGCTCTAAATATTTGGATAAAGTGTTGCTCCTATACATTCATCAATCAAAATATTGTTCTAATTCATGAATTTTTTACAGTTATTACGCTTACGTAATGACTCATCTTACATTATTGATTTCATCCTGATAAAAACACCGCTACAATTCTTGTAGTAATATTATTATGAACGATCTGTTTTAACGTTCGATATTTTGAGATTAAGCCAGAATATACATAGTTGATAAAACTGATAATAATATCATCACCTATAGAATAATTAATACAATTGATGGTCAAAAAATTATAAAGACTTTGATTGTTACACAATACAATATTTGACCTGTGATTGATTGAAGGATTATTTGGGAATTCATTATCTAGAAAAACTAGAAAAATAAAAATTCTGCCAGCGAAGGGAGAAAAGAAACTTTATATAACCATTATGTCTAAATTCTATTCTATTTCATTACCGTGTACACAAATTTAACGTTAGACAATTTTACGTTCTATAATAAACTTTGGTCATTTTTATATTAACATGATATCAGGTCATTTTATAATTGATAAAAAAAGAAAATTTATTGCCATAATTATATTTTTAGATAATTTTAAATGTCTGTTAAAAGTAACGGAATCATTGCTCCCATTGTTTGGAGACCTTCCTTTAATGAATGAAAATGTCACCATTACCACTTTGGGATTTGATCGATCGTTACATTTTTTCTTTAATAATCAAACGTTGCTAATTTTGATTATTATTTCAAAATTGCCAACTAACAGTTATTTTTAGTTCAAGAATAGTATATAAATATAAGTGAAAATGTTAAAAGTTACTTTCAAATTTTTCGCCACGTATTCCAAGATGATGAGTTCAATTCTGCTTCAAATACAAATTAATATTAAACTTGATCCCAGCAATTATCAGAGTATCTTATACAACATTTTATCAACTATCCTTACTACGTTATTGGAATTGTTCATAACTTAGAGGATATACATCAAATAATTTTTTCATCCCCGTCAATCCTTTCGTTCTCTTATATACATGACATGTTTCAAATTAATTGTGAAGAAAAGCTTCCAGATCAGAACAACCAAAATGAAGATATTGGCTTTCATATTCAACAAGAGAACGTTTGGTTATCTAGCTCTCAAAATGAGGATATTAATCAAGGTAATCTTTAAGTAAACTTTGACTAAACTTACATTTCAAAATAAAAGCGCGTAATTAACAGAATAAATGCGTCTGGCTAGGCTGCTTGTTATTAAACTTTTCGTTATTAAACTTTTTTATATTAAAATCCGAAGCTATTCCTGAACCTCTTGATGAAAGTGAAAACGATAAAAGTTATAATGATTCTAAAATAATAGGACATCCATGTAGATGGGAAGAAGAATCAACTAAAATCTTGCTCGCTTATCTGAAAGAAAATAATGAAAAAGTTTTACTACTAGAAAGTCGTGGTATAACAGCTAATAGAGTTAGAGTGACTCTCTGGGACGGTGCTTCCGTTAAGCTGCGCGAAAATAACTACGAATATTCTGCTGAGCAATGCGCGATTAAGTGGAAAAATATTAAACAGAATTATCATGTAAAATTATTTTTCTTTAAGCAAAAAATTTGATTAAAAACAAAAATTTTATTTTAATAATTTTTTTCATTTAGAAACTTTGGTGTAAATCAGAAGTCGAAGAAATTCTTGGTAAAATTAGATTCCAAGAGCCTTGAACAAAAAAAAACGTTAAAATCTCTAATTTAAATAACTTAAGATATTTATTAAGAAAAATGACTCCAATTAATTCGACGTAACTTTTACCAGCAACAACTTAAAGATAGTATTATGGGTCATTTGCTATTAAAATCCATAGTAAATGGCATGAGCCGTCCCATATAATTAATTTACTATAAGTTAAAATTTTAAAACAATGATTATGTTATGATTATCCTATGATTTATGTTTTTAATTATTTTGAAAATCCTATGGTTTTAAAATTGTTTATATGCTAAAAATTATATTATCAACAAATTTACTGTAATCGTTCCTATCATTACTTTTTAAATAGGATATTAAGAATATATAATTAGTAAAGATGATATAGGACCTTTGCAATAGAAAGAGAAAAACTGCTGAAAAAATTTAATTTTACTTTTTATATGCCAAATATGATTTTTAGGTAAAGTTTTAGCATTAACTCATTATTTATCTTCCAACTGTTTCCCCTTTCTATTGCAAAAGTCCCATTTTAATAGTTGCAACTTGAGTATTAACTTTAATTTATTAATTATTTGAAGTGTATGTGTAGGACACTTCCATTCTACTCTATATCATGCATGTGTTGTCTGTCTGCACGCATTATTGTCCAATAGAATCTTAGTTTTATGTGTAATGTATTGCTTTATTTACAATGCTTTTTGTTTATGTCCCTGATCTGTATAACATTTAATTTATTTTACAGCATTTAAAAAAATATTAATAACTTTTTAACATTTATAAAAGAAAATTAAAACTTTTACATTCTTTTTATTTTATATTATACATTGTTTTTAATTGAAATAAAATAATTAAAATATAAATAATAAATAATTGATTTTGCAACGTGATTTCTTTGTAATATTATAAATAACTGAAATTTTTGATTGTTGTGTTGTTGATTTTGTTGATATTAATTGCTTATAAAAATCGTAATTGCAAATGGATTCCTAACCACTTTGTGATACATTACGAAAATGAAAAACAGAGCTGATGAAACTGTTAAATAACATGAAAATAGACAGGCTCAAGATAAAGAGAATAAATGGTTAAAAAAAGCAGCTGAAATTGCAAAATAATGTGAATTACAACTTAAAAAGAATCATAAATATTACCATAAAAAAAAGAATTTTCAAGTTTTAAGAAATATTGATGAATGTTTCAATTTGCAACAGAATGAATCACATACTCAACCTATTAATAAGAGTCACCTTTCTGAATTAGACTGAAAACTTTTACAGAATTTTCACACAAATATTAATAACCTCTTGAATAGGTTTTATTCTATATGTAACAAAAGGTTTCCATCTATTGAACTTATAAAAAAAAGAGTGTCATTATTACTATTATAATAAAATCGATATTAATAATTCAGTGAAAAAATTTTCTGTGGCAAATAACATAGATCTTGATGAAGTTCTAAAGGAGTTAAAAGACCTTACGAAGATAAAAGAGACATTAATAGCTCAAATTTTTTTAATAGTTACAGTATATTGTCTTCGTGGCAGACAGTATATATATTATAAAAATATTATCAATTTTCTGTAAGACGTATTAGAATTCACTACACATTTTCTTCAAAATCTATCATCACTTAATATATTTATTATATGGTGTAAATCTACAAATAGAGAAGCGTTTAGAGATTTTATTGTTCATCGATCTAAGGTTTTACATATACTTTACTAGTTAAAAAATAATAACTGTTACTATAGAGATATTATTATCGATAAAGAATTATTGCAATTGTTACCTGAAAATGATCTAATTGAAGATAACCTTTCTCAAATCAATGATACTAGTAATAACTTTGAAAATAGCAATGAAGGTACTAAAGATTCAATAAGCTAAAAGTTTGTTTCAGCATCTTTTCTCTTACTTAATAAAGAATGTGTATTGCCAACACTCTTAATAGATTGCAAAATAATGATGGTCCTATTATGTGGCTAAAAATAAATGGGAATCCTATCAATGAATTTCAAACTTCTAAGTACATTGTATGTATTGTGTGTGCTTTTCTAATTTTATATTTAACAGGTAGTGCTAACCTTTGGTCAAATTACATTAGAGAAGTCAAGCATGAGAATACTTTTTTCATTTGCTTAAATATAAGAATGGGAGATTTGCTCATCATCCTTACTAACGTTACTTCATATTAAATTCACAGATATATTGAAGAGCTTTGCAGGAAGGTAAAGTATATATAAATAAAGTATTAAATAGTAAACAGCACACCATTGAAGAAATTTGAGAGATGGTAGAAAAGAATAGCTGTATAACAGACAGGGTTGTATAATTTAGTAAAGCCTTACGTAAAAGTTGACAGTTTTGAATAAGAAGAAGATATGAATTAGCTGACATAATCAAATAACTAGGATTTCAAGAATTAATATTTTTTTACATTTAATATTACTGACTTATATTAGTCAGAATTGTACAAGCTTATATCGTGTGATATAGATTTGATATTAAAGCAGCGGTAAAATTTAATCGATACTCCTCATATTGTCATATGATTTTTGAAAAATGGTTTAAGTTATTTCTGGAAAAAGTGTTAATTTCAAAATGAAACTTTGAGAATTAGTGGTTCTGATATGAGTGGTAGCACTGCGATAGTCCTCATAATATATAGCATCAGAAAAAGAAAGGATACTCCTCATATTGATTGGAAAAGAATGAAAGATGACAAAAATCTGATGAATAAAGTGTTGCAATATCTAAACTCATTAATTATTACCATCAATTCTGGTATTGATTCGCCTATACCTGACAAGCATTTCTGTCAAAAATGATCTGATAAAATTTTGATGACTAATAAAATTACATCAAGCTAATTAACAAACTACAATTATATACTAGATGTAATTCTTTGTATTGTATATATCTAGATCATGCTGATCAATCAAATTGCAGGTTTTATTTTCTAAAAAAGGTCACAAAAGATACATATTTATATGATAATAAAGAACATTCTAAGCTAATAACAGTAAAAAATTATCTGTATGTTAACTTTCATAATCACTTATAGCTTTAAGATTAACATGCGAATGTTGACTTAAAACTGATTCTCAATATGAAGACAGCTCTATAATACGTATCTAAATATGCAAGCAAGACAGAACTGAATTTTATGAAATTTTCAAAAATATTAAATAGGGTTCTTAGTAATAGTAATCCAGATACTTCATCTCTGTCTGTTTTTTAAAATCTGTTACTCTATACTGCTAAACATGACTTTACAATACAGAAAACATGTTATATACTTCTTAGTATTCCCTTTTATTATTCCAGTCACTAATTTATTACTTTGAATTTTAATAAACAAATTCATCAATGGATTAGTGGTATAGGAAATAACTATAAAGATAATTTTTTAGCTGATGGTAAAATCAGTCAAATAGTATAGTCACTTTTGCAAAAATATTAGTCTCGTCTCACTGAACTTGAAAATGTTTTGCTATTTGAACTTTACTTAAAATATAATTACTGGAGATATCAGTGAAAACAATGCAAAAATAAAAATATCGTATGTATTTGATCATGATATTCACCTCAAATTAATAGTCTCTAATGAAAAGAATTTTGTTGAGTTAAGGTTCTTCTGTATGTCTATCAATATAACCTTTCTTAGTTAATTAAAAATGATATTATCCTTTAGTTAGAGTTCTATAATCAATATCGTAAAAAAATTAAAAATGAGTTTAATTTACTTGATCCTCTTGTGGATATCTTAGATAGTGAATTGAGTGATAAAGAATCAAATAATGAATACAAAGAACTGGAAGGAGAAGAACAAATGAAACCTGATTGGATGCTTTTATCAGATATAGGATTTAATGCGATTATTGATATTTCTACTGAGTTGGGTTTATAGAATATTAATCTTAATTATGATTGGACTAATAACGCTAGACTACATTATCCTAATATCAATATTGCTGACTTACCTAATTTTATATAACAAGCTCAAGAATCAGGTGTTATTAATACTGATAAATCTACAAATTGTGTTGTAAATTATCAGTCATTAAATGATAACTAAAAAAAAATA
>CAJVPP010000854.1:0-25405 GCA_910592005.1 Funneliformis mosseae | reverse complement strand
AAGTGCTCCATATTTAAGTTGGTTTTCTGACAAGTAGTTATAGAGTTGCTGTATGACCTGCTTCACTTTAGCATCCTTTTCGTAAACTTTAGGTAACGTTTGGTCAGATTCAATGTGGTTTAAAATGTGTACTCTTTTGATTTCGATTGCCAAGATCAATTCATCACCATCTTTTTTGTGGCAAACAAAATCTTGGTCACCAGTGCCAGGAACGTTTTGCATTGTAAACTTAAAATCAGACACGATCCTGTTCAACGGCAGGCAAACATTAACATTCACAGCCTGGCGGACAATTTCTTCATTGGTTGTAATAAAATCTTCAATAAAAATCGGTTTTTCGAATTTTCGTTCATCTTGATCGAATGTATAATTATTTACACTTTCGAGAAAATCTTCCCAAATCATCACTTTGTCCGGAGGGTTGCCGACTGCATTTATGAAGCTTGTTGAAATGGTGCCATACGGAGAATATGCGATATATGGCAGAGCACATGATAGATATTCTTCGAGACTTAGAAGCCCTAAAAAAATGGGATGAGTTAATAAATACTAGACTAGAAAGACGTTTGTTGAACACGTGAGGCATATAACATTATACTATTATATGGTAGAACTTACTTTGATTGTTCAAACTATCAACTAACATTGCGACCCTTCTTGCTGATCCATCAGAGAATCTGTAAGGTTCAGCACGAAGTATTTCTCTAGTTAATTGGAGGAAGTCAGAACTGGCGACCCTCTCATTACGAATTTTTCTATAGTTAGTGTTGTTGAGGTTTAAGTTCTTTGTTCGTAAATAATTTATAAGTTGGTCTGTATTATAACCTTCCACATTATCGACCAAGGGATTATTACTTGTAGACATTTTTTTGTGGTGTAGTCCGATCAACATGTATCGGCTAAATTAGACCCGAATTGTTTTTTGACTAAATTGTCTCACACATCTGAGGGAAATCTCATGTGATACAAATTTTTAGCCGTTATATGGGGCGTGCTGCAACAAAATCAGACAAAGTGATAAAATTATATATATGAAAGAAAATAAACATAATAATTTCACTGAGTATGAAAAAGCAGTAAATTTCTTAAAGAATGGCTGTAATTGTAGTTGTTCAAATAAAATTCCAAAAGAAGAATTTGCTGAATTGCGAGAAAACTTTCAAGCTCTAACAAAACCTGAATAAGATATTTTCTTAATGGCCCAACTTAAATCTATGGATGGAGGAGTAATCAATACTAGTCGGCGTCTAAAAAAGAAATCACAGGTCAATAAAAGGACTTTCTATTGCTGGGATCATAATACACCTATTTGTCAAAAAACATACCTTAATATGCTTGGCATTGGCCGCAATTACTTTGAAAATATTAGAGAGCATTTAGTAAAAAATGGCATTCTTTCACGAATTCATGGTAATATAAAAAGAATGCCTAAGTGAAAGACCAAGATGACTATTGACAAGGATGTGGCTACCACCATGAAGAATTTTCTTTTGAATTATGCAGAAGTTCATGGCTTACCTAGTCCAGTAAGAAATGTTAATTGTGTGACTCAATCCATTATTTTTTTACCAGCAGAAATGAGCTACAAATCTGTTTACCATGACTTTTTAGCCGGTCTAGAAGATGACAGTAATTTGCATGCCTTCAAGTATGATGCCTTTCGTAAATTATGGCATCAGCTTACTCCATACATTCAAATTATGAGTCCCCGAACAGACCTATGTGATACTTGTCAGCATTTGCGAAATGACTTGCAATTCAAAGCTCATAAAGAGAAAGAGACCCAAGATTTATTAAAAATATATAAAGAACATCTAGTCAAAGCCAAATTAGAGCGAAATTATTATAACAAAAATACCAAGTTGGCTGAAGAATACAGAAAACTTGTAGAACAAAATTATTTTGCTTCTTTAATGAAAGTATCATATTATAGCATTGATGCTATTGCCCATTACAGTTACGACTGAGCTCAAAATGTATATGTGCCTCATTCAGATCAACAGATTGGAAAAGTGTATTATCTTAGTACTCGAAAAGTACATTTATTTGGCATCTAAGATGAAGCAGTACATGAATAAATCAATTATATACTGGATGAAAATGAACTTCTTGAAAAAGGTCCAAATAGTACACTTAGCCTAGTTTTTGATGGAATTAAGTGGTTGAATAAAGGTGAGAAGCATCTCAAAATTACTTGTGACAATGCAGGTGGACAAAATAAAAACAATATAACACTTTGGTTTTATATGTACTTGGTAATTGCTGGCTATTACGAAAGTATTGAGCTTAACTTTATGATTCTAGGTCATACTAAATTTAAATGTGATGGTAGTTTTGGACTGATAAAAAGGCTTTATCGTAAAACTACAGTTGATTGTGTAAATCATGTTGTAGACGTAGTAAAAAGATCTAGCATTGTTGGGCTAAATAAAGTTCAGCGTTATAATGGCAAAGACGGTTTTCAATATTTTGACATAATAAGTGGCCTGAAAACTTATTTTAAAAAGTTACCTGGCCTTCAAAAGTTTCAGCATTTTATTTTTACTAATGCTAATCCTGGTGTAATCAAAGCACAAAAAATCGCTAATGGTACTTTTCAGGAATTCAAATAATTAAAAATTAATAAATTCACAGCTAATAAAGTCATAGAAAAAATCAAGGCCTTATCATTTCTGACTCTAGTGTCTCCTCCTATAAAATATGAGCGATAAGATTATCTTTATAAAAATATTTGTCCATTTGTTAAAGATAAATATAAAGATATTACATGTCCAAAACCAACAAAAAATAAAATAAAATATAAAATAAAAATATAAATGTTATGTCTAATTCTTTATACTTTTTAATTAAAAAAGTTAGTCAACAAAAAGGCAAAAAATTAAAAATTATTTGCAATATAAATGATGTTATAAGACCTATGAAATCATCATGTCTTTATGGAATTTCTGACAAGGTAATATCTTTTAAAGAGTATCATAAAATTTTTTGAGAAAAAAGAGATTATAAAAGCCCTGATGGCATATGAGGAGATGAAGAAAAAAGTAAAGTGATTAAAAAAAATCTTAAAAGTTTTGAAAATTATCAAAAAGATCGTGCTAATTTAAGAAAAACAATTACTGACCCTAATGAATATAAAAAGAAAACTGCAGAACTTGAAAAAAAATATATGGGAAATTGGAATTATCTCTCTAATCAACCTTTCACTACTATTGCAACAGATTTATTAAAACTTTTAAAAGAAAATTTGATTGAGGAAATCGTTTTTGGACTTGCTTCTTGAACACAAAGAGATAAAAACCTTACATCTGTACTTAACAATCTCAGAATAGATGAATTTAATAAAACTTTCAAAAAATTTCCTCAATGTTTTTTTATTAATGGTAATAATCAGGAAATTCCTGAGTATTGAAAAAGAGCAAAAATTATACGTTCCGATTTTGATATTTGAATTCTTACTTTAGATCTTGGTAATATAAATGAAGAAGCCTTTAAACTTATTTATGATAATCACGGACTAGATAAAACTTATGTTCTTCCTGATTATCATTGTAATCGATATGCTAAAGATATGAAAAATGTTCATCTAGTTAAAAATGAAATCAGTAATCTGAAAAACAAAGACTTTAATATTAAAAAAGAAAAAGAGGAGTTAAATAATGATAACAAAAAAATTAAATTCTATTCTTTAGGGTTTTTTACTCCAATTATTTTATTTGTAATTTATTATGTTGTAACAAAAAAAATTCAACTTAGAAACATCAAAAAATAAAAATTTTATAAAAAAAGCAAAGCATAAAATTTATTTATATGAAAATTAAAATATGTTTTAGTTGTCAATATTATTAGCATTAAAGAAAGCCATAAAAAATATAACTTTGCTTATGATTTTCATTTTTTTATTTTTTTTCTTCGTAATTATATTCATAATATCCAAGAGAATGCATAATCTTTAGTTCTTTCCAATCCCAGATATCTCCTTTATCTACATTATTAACTTACCATTCGGATTCAAATAGTGAAATGTGAGAAACCAAAATGTCTTTAAGAATACTAGCAATGTCTTTAATCATTTTAAAATGATTAAAGCCAAAAGAAGCCCAATATATATTTAGCTTTCTAGATTCTGAAGAGCGGGTATCTTGAAGTTTAGGAATCTCCTGATAATGTCCTTGAAAATGAAGTTGCCAGTATAAACAAAGATATTGTTCATCATGCTCTTTTAAGTCCGAATTATCAAACACATAATTACAACTAAACATAGATCTAGCAGAAAAAGGATAATTTTCATCAGCTTTTACAGATGAAGAATTAATATTCTTGATTTGAATGATAATTATACTATATCCGCCAGTTACTAATTTAACAGGAATGCAAATATCTGCACCAGGGTGGTTTCGTTTCATAATAAAGGCACACCTTCTTATATAAAACTCTTCTAAAGTTTTCTTTGTTGGTACATATTCAATTGCATTAAAATGTATGAATGCAACTGTTCCTTCAATAAATTCTTGCTTAGCATCTCTCAAATCTGGCATAGAACCTTCTTTATAAAGCTCGTTAAGAAATGCTTTAACACTATTTTCTGCTCTTTGTGCCCTCAATCTATAAGCTACAAGAACTAGAATAATTCGTGCAACAATTTCTCCTCGAGGACCAGGTTCTACAATACCCTTCTTAAGTAAAATGTTGAACTGAGTTAATATTTGTGACAATGTTGAAGCAGACATTAATTCAAAAGCAGCCTCTGATAACAAGGGTTCAGAAGGATAAACAACAATTAACCGTTCTCTATCCTCTGATACGGCAAGACAAGTGGCCATATGTGAAGCTACAAGCTCTGAAGCAAATTTAGACTGCGGTGACATATCAAGTCCTACAACAGATGATAGAATTGCTAGGCTAGTAATACCTTTTCGACTATTTTCAAAATTATTTGCTCCACCAAGCAACTTTCGCTTAAGAAGATTCATGAGTTTATGAATGACTTGAGGATCATCTATATTACTTTACAAGTATGACATGTATAAAGGTCGACCATATTTAGCCAAATTTCTGCGTTCATCATTCTCATTCTCATAATTATTAGAGCTAAAACTATCAATTGTGGTTAGCCGGAAATATGGATAAAATAATTCGAGAGATAAGTCTTCAACATCACGGTGTGATGGATCAATTGATTTTGGAGGTGCGAAATTTGATATCCTGCTTAATGTATCCAAAAGCAAGGCAAAAAATCCATGCCACCTTACATTCTTCAATGCTCTGCGAAACAATCTAAATGGTGAAAATTTGTGCTTATTAATTGGTGATATAAGAGTTCTAGCCTTATCAATACAAAGAAGGAAGCAAACATTATTATTTGAATTATCATTAGTTATGAAGCTAGCTAACATATCTATTTCAGAATCAATTATATTTCTCCAGCTTGATGATCTTCTACTGATCTCAGTCTATATCGCCGCACAATAATTTGTATCCATCTGATTATTCCACAAGGTTTCAGAATTATTATTACATTTTGTTAATTCCTCTTTGAAACATTGAATGGCAATCTGCAAAATATAGGTAAACCTCCATTCCTCTCCTTCTCTCAATTCTTTAAGCGCTCATTCAAATAATTCTGCACCAACACTAGTACGTGGAGGATATCCAGTACTATTTGTATCCCGAAGACAAAGATAAATTGTGGGAATCTGCCTAGCCATTTCTTTAACCAGCCGTGATTTCCCGTATCCAGAACTTTGAAATATCGTAGTATACAGAACATAATGCTGGACATCATTTTTCCAAGTTCTGTGCTTACTGTTTAGATAAATTTTAAATTTACCAATCATTCCGTTTTTATCCTGATAATCTACGTCAAATGATTTCTTGAGAATTTTCTTATGCATTTCGGATCCAGTATCTATGGTATCTGGACTAGATAAAGTAATGTTGAGGGTACTAGATTCTAGTGCAGTCGCTAGATGATCTTGGTTCAGAGGTTGTTTGTCATTACCTAGGAAACTTGTATCGTTATCGATATGTTGTGCAAGTGACTCCTTGCTTTTGATAAACTCAATGACTTCATCAAGTGTTGAACCTATACGTTGATTATCAAAATGAAGTTCCTTCCTGGGTACATTCACAATTAAGTTCATAAGGAGTGTGTCAACTTTACACATTTTCCAAAATAAAAAAATACGTTAATAGAAGTTACAGGATTATCATAAATACAATTGCATATTTTACTTACCAACTGCAACATGCAATGCTTGATCTTCTGTGTTGTATAATCCATCAATGGGTGTTTCTGAACTTAAGACTTTACTCTCCCCGCGACGAAGGGTGATGACTTTATCTGATAAATTTTTAATAGAGGTTTCTAATTTAGGTTTAATTACTCCTATCAGATGTTCCACATTAGATACTCCAAAAAATTTCAAGATATCTTGATTAAAGGAGAAGGCCTGATCACTATAGCGGACATATATTTCATCAGAAGCTACGTAATATTTAAATAGAATGTAAATAAAGAATATTAACTTAAACAATAAACAAGTACGCACGCTAGAAACAAATTACCTTGAATTCCTGTTTTCTTCTGATGAGATATTGCTTTCATTAACAATTCCTCTATCTCTTTAGGTACGAGCGCTAACAAAAGATAAGAGAAGTTAGCAGTAATAACAACAAGTGATCTCTCTTGTGTAAATTCCCACTATGAATAATTAGATATGTACCTGGAGTTTTTGATGTACTAGAGGTTGCAACTGCTGGACTTGATAATGTTTCTGAACTTATTCCTATTAAGGAAAAAAAGATGTATTAGAAATGTTACAGCACACAAATAGCAGTAAAGTATGTAAATTAAAGTAATAAATTGAGATATACCTTGAACTGAATGTATTGACATTCTTTTAATTTTAGAATCCATTTCCTGAATTTTATTCCTCAATCTTTGCATCTCTTCATTTTCTGTCGCTAACAGAATTTAGAAATTCAATAAATGAATAAAGCTACGTATTTGCTGTGTTTCTATTCTGCAATGACACAAGAAATAAGCAATAAACTAAATGGGAACAAGGACATACCCGGAAGTGTCACTTTTATTGGATTGTTTTGTTTAATTCTGAATTTACCAACCAATTTATTAAAGTCACTATCACATTGATTATGAAAAAAAGTGGAATTCAGAATAGTATATTCATTTTCGTCAGCTTTCTTCGCTTCGAGAATAAGAGTACTAGCAGTGGCTTGGAGATTTTCTGCTTCCTTGATAGCTCTACAAAGTTGAATATACTGTCCACCTGCAGGTTGTTCGACATAGTTTACTTCGCGTCCAACAACTTGATACCAGATATCTTTCTTTGGCTTTGTTGTTTTGTGATTCATTTTGTCTAGTTGAAAAGGATGTTTTTTGTTTTTTGATCGCAAATCAGATTTTCTCCTTGTTTATATCAAATATAGATCAGATGATTGTACGACACGCAGTAAAAGTTTGTGTAATCTAATTTATAAAAATACTTGTCATCATTATAAATTTCAGTTGAAAAGTTCACGCACCTAATTAAAGCTAAGTATGAGATTCACAAAAATCGCAAGCTACTAAATTATTTATTTCATTTGATTGTCTAAAAAAAATATAACAGTAAATAAAAACATTTTAAATATTTAACTCCTATAATTTTAACGTTCACTTTGTCTGGTTTTGTTGCAGTACGCCCCATATTATCTCAGAACTAATTTAATCGAATTATGCTATCGAAAAATCCCTTACATACATGTGAATATGCATATAGCCTTATATAAACCCTCGATATGCTTATAATCGAATAAAAATGAATCTGATATTTATTATAATATACTTGCTACAAAATGCTATAACGCTAAATATTTGCTAAAACGCTATAAATCACTAAATTGTTATATCTTACTTATTGCGCATAATCACATATAATTATCAAATATGCCTGGACTAATGGTTAAGATCATTATAGACAGGGTTTATAATAAAACTATACCTAAACTTTTTAACTGTCATCCTCAAACTGATAACTATCAGTACGAAAAAGTGGTCAAAATAGAAAAGCAATATGATTAGTTGTCTATTATTAGACCTCATGAAACACCCCAGCAATAGGCTAATCGTGTAAGAGGTCTTCTGCAAGAACTACTACTTTCTAAGCAAGGATATAGTTTATATTATGTGTATTGCCTCTTCGCTTCCTTTGGACAATTAGAATCCAAAACATTTTATATTAATGGTAAGTTATTTGAAGATCACTTTAGATATCGTAGGCCTAGTGTCCATAGAAGCCAAATGGCTATTTGCTTCAAATGCTGGAAATTGGTAAAGATTACTGAAATAGAGTCTAAAAAGGAATATTATAGTAGTTGGGGAAGATGGGCTTATGAAGTTGAATCTGAAGATTTGATAAAAAATCATTGGAATTTCTCTTGCTTCAAGGCTAAAACTGCAACTGTAGGAAAAAATACTATACCAAGTGCTCCAAATTTCGAGCCAGCTTGTATTTCACCTGCTAGGCAAGAAAATATTTTATCAACTTCTTATTAATTATCAAATTACCGAAACAATACAAGCGAAATATTTATTTCATCTAAATACGCAAAACAAAATAACTTAAACCATCTTAATCAGCTAAAAGGTATAATGTTAAGATTGAAAGATGGAACAAAAATCATGATTGTTTAACCAGTTTAACTAATATAATTTATTTTTGTACTACATGATCGTTTAGTGAAATTAGCCAAAGGTGCTATGCATAATTTGTAGGGTTAGATCTTCAGCAATATACTGTATAACAATTTTAATAAAGTATTTTTTGAGGAAGATTTCGAATATTGTCTTAATAAAATATTTTCCAGCTATGTGAAGTGCTTCAAGGACAAATGTTGGTATGTATAACATAAATTAGCATGTTTTTAATCATCATTAAAGTATATATGATGTAATATTGAGATCTACAATGCATATTCTATATGCTTTTATTCTCAAATATGAGCGTAAAGTGCCTCACATATTCTCCTCTTTCCCAACATGAAGAGAATGAGAAATAGTAACATTTAAAAGGGCAGTATGAAAAATTTATGTTCAGATCACTTATTCTATATTAATAACACAAAATTATGTCTTCTGAACTATACTTGAAAATTTACAATTTTTTAGTAACTGCTAAGCAAGAATATATTACTACCACTTCGGTCATTTATCAGGAAATAGAAGAAGATTCCTGGATTTCACTAAATGATTTAAGAAGTATTGTAAACTAAGCCATAAGGTTTGCTAGTAATCTTTATGTTGAAGAACCTTCATGTCAATTAAAACTTCTTCAAATACTTCCTCAAGTTAGTTATAAAGCTTTACTAATATTTCTTTTTCACTAAATGATGATATTATGTGATTCATTCGCACGAATAAGATCTGAAATGATAGTGTATTTATCTTATTAGCCTGCATTTAAAGAAACTATTTTTTGAACTACATGGAGGATGTATAAACTATTGCTTATGTTTTAATCATTTCATTAGCTCTGCCCTAAGAATATTTCTCGATGCATAAGGGGGTGATTAATCCGTAAAATATTATGTAATTATTTAGTATTACACAAGGTTTCATTGACGTGATGTCTATACTAAGATAATAACTTTGCACATGTATTGATAGCGTATGCATTTTTTAATGATGAGATTATTATATTATTGAAACTAACGCATCATCTAATTATATTAGTTTGAGATTACTTTTGAAGGAGTCTGCAATTTGCGTGATATAGGAGTAGTTAAAATGAATAAAAAAAGACCTCTTAACTTCGATGAGATTGAAAAAAATATAAATGAATTAAAAGGCAAACTCAAGAAAAATACAACGACACTGATTAACTAGCATCTATACTATGGTATAAATAGTGTGAATATTTCTGAATTATCATAGATAGATTCTCTAGCTAGTCAAGTAATTTCTGATGAGTCAGAAGTTGTAAAAAAGTTGCCAGACCAATTTAGGTACACTTTTATGAAGCCAGTATAACAAATAATACCTTTATCTTTTCCATTCATAGTAAAAAGAAAATGTAATAAATTCGTTGCTAATTTTATTAAAAATCGTAAAATTGATCTTCTAAGGAAACTTATACATGATGGGATATGAAAAGAAACAGAAAACGAGCTTGAAATAATTGTGAAGAGAATTTTGGATACATTGTAAATATTTTTTATGATATTTTAAAATATTTAATGATTTTCTGCTCTCCACTCATTTTTATTTATATTAGACGTGATTCTTGGAATAATCCTGCATTTGGAATGAATTTTGTGAAATTCCTGAATGAAGGTACTTATGTGACTAATGTGATAGTACTGGCTATTCAGGCAACATTGAAGAATCTTCCTCTAAGAAAAACCACATTTGTTAGCAGTTCTGAATGCAAAATAGTGCCAGCACGGATAGAAAAGACGATAGATAAACTGGGAGACAGCCAGATATTATATTTGTAATAAAACATAATAGAAAAAATTACGAACTTTTATTTACTGAATGCTTACGTTTATCATGTATAGCGTAAAAGGAAAGAGATAATCAAGTAAAGCTGTGGTGTGAGATTAATGATGGGATGTACTAGACTCGTAAAAGTTGTAAACCTGATAAGAACGAATTTAGGATTATTGGGATGCAGATAGCTGGAAAGAAATTATATTTAAGTGTTCTTATAAGGGATATGAGCGAGGTCCATTGATATTATTGTATTTATGAATCAGAAATTCCAGTTCAGCTATCAGATCCGTCTATTGTAAAAAAATTCATAGAATCATTACTGATATTGTGAAATATTCTAATTGTTAATATGAGTATACTTTACAATGCACCTTTAAAAAGATCAAATCAGAATGTAAAAAAAAACTCTACAGTTTCTTCATTTAAGCGAGATAACTAGATTTTTTTTGTATTTTTATGGACTATTTTAATAAAATTTTCTTGACAAATTTCAACTAGGACGTCCCTGTTAAAATCATATAATTTTTTTATTTTTAAATATTAATATACTAATACTACATTACGCAAGTATGTAATTTGAAATAGATGGTTCTGGTAAGACTGATTCATATTAGCTCATACTAAGAAAAGATTTGAAAATATTCCACTTGCGCCAGTACTTATATAGTAGTTGATTAGGATTTAAAATAATAAATGTCTGGCCTATATTTTTTATTTATATTTTTTCTCTTGGATTCATACTTCACAAATCCCAAATTTTTTTCCCAATGATTTATATAACTGCAAGAAGAAATAAGGTAAGTATAGCATATAACATTAAGAAATTTTCAACAGTAGAAATAGCTAGTGCAATTCTAGAGAAACTCGCTAAAGACATTATTTGAGATAATAGCATCACTTTTGCGTCACCCAATTGCTTCACAACCCCTTCCCTCAAAATAAAGTATTTAGAATTTGCTGGTCGATTATGAATGGATTGATTAGGTAGGATATCTGTCTGACTTCTCGAAACCATCTCATCCTGGGGTAATAGCTCTTGCAAAGCCTTTAATATATTTTCTCTAAAAAAACTTTTATTAAGTTCCATAACTTTATCTTCAAGACCACACTCATGGATGAGAGATCTTAGATTATCATTAACCTAACCTGAATCTTTTACAATAAATCATTCATAGGCAGAGCTGACTCTTCTATTACTCCTCCCATTGCATCTGAATCATGAAATACCTGTTCTAGTTCTAAGTCATCTAACTTACCTTCTAATTCTCATACTTTAGTTTCAAGAGAGATAATCTTGACCTTATCAGTGGATAAAGCTTTCTAAGCTAAAGTTAGCTCTCTTTTTAGTGTTTTAATAGAAGATTTGAGCGATTTGATTTCAGCAGTATATTTGACTTCAAGCTCACTATTAGCTGTATTCAGCTGATTAAACTTATTGTTAAAACCCGAACAGATACGATTAAAATCCTTCACTCATTCTAAATATACATCCTGCAGGTCTTTATAATCATTAGCAATATCAGAAGCAGTTTTGATACTACCGTGCAATGTTTTCTCAAGTTCTGATTTACAGATGTTACTAAGCTGATAGCCTAAAGGGGTGTGTTTACTTAGTGAATTCTCAACCACCCCTTTATTTTTAATATCTCTTAAAGTATGTATATTGAGTATATTTTTTGGTTTAGTCATTAGTATACTAAAAAATATGATCAAAATTTTGAAACTATACAGTTTGAAATCATTTTATTTTTACGGATGATAATTTTTGAAAGATTTCATATATCCATATTTTTTAAAAAATATT
This sequence comes from Funneliformis mosseae, assembly GCA_910592005.1. Taxonomy (NCBI): domain Eukaryota; kingdom Fungi; phylum Glomeromycota; class Glomeromycetes; order Glomerales; family Glomeraceae; genus Funneliformis; species Funneliformis mosseae. The sequence continues at coordinate 13,106 of CAJVPP010000854.1, read as the reverse complement.
AATAAAATCCAGTCTTTTTTCAATAATGTTTAATAATCATTGATTACAATACTTGGATAATGATCGATAAATTCTGATTTTTATCAGTTATTTTTTTATGTTTGATAATTATCAATAAATAGAATATTTATCCAAGGAATATTACTGTGCAAGTATCACCTATTTATTACTTGAAGTTCTTGAGAAAATTCACAATTCTCATGAAAAAGTTAAAAATGCTGTAACAGTAATGGCAAAAAAACATCACATTTCTATCTGATGAGTTTATAAGATTTGGCATAGATCTGCAATAGGTAACCTGATCATTTCCAATAAGATAGATCAGATAACCAAAGCCTAGGTAATCCTAATATTACTTCTCTGCCTCAGAATAATGTATTGGAAAACGCTTCGCTAGGATGTAATACCGTTCCTAATAGTAAGAAAAAAAAAGACTGAAGGGAAGAAATGATTCCAAGAGGATCAAACAATGTCTGAAATAAAAAAAGAAATTATTTCGTCTACTGAATCCTCTGAAGATGTCTTGAATTTGTATAAGAGAACTGATAATATTTTAGAAAAAATTAAAGGAAGAGGTCATTCTCTTATTTTCAAATAGTAATTCATCCTATTCAATCTGACTGCATAAACTATTATAGTATCCTATGATTTCCAAATTTGATTGAATACTAGAAAATAATGCCTTTTCAAGCTTCTTCATATGAACTACCATATCTTCAGAATTCATACAATTTATGCATTTTTTTTTAAGTTCTCTTCAGGGTTAGAAGAAATAATAGAAACTTGAAAGCTAAAAAGCACTTTGCATAATGATTCCTGATCTTCTTTTGGCAGATTTTACTTACAGTAAAAATATTACGCTGAGACTTGTAAACTTATAAGGGGATGGTAATAGTTTTTCCGTTACATGTAGCCTTAAATTCTCCTTTTATTAAAGGTTCCCATCTGATCCGATATTACCATTGCGTTCTAAGAATTACTAAAGATTTAGCATTTCCATCCTGATCTTTTTCCGCAGGCACAACAGAAAATTCATCTGTTATAGAAGCTATATTTTCTCTGAAACTAATTGTTATGAGAACATTATCCATAGTGCCAATGGATATGGATTGATTTACGATCCCATTAAGCCTATGAATTTTTTTCCTATTAATTTTAATTTCTAAAAGCTCTTCGACAAGTTCAGCAATGTTATTCAAAAATATGGAAGAATCAGAATCAGTATCAATTATTGCGTAAGGTATTACTAAACCTCCTATTTTATAATAAATAGTCACAACATCGTCAGCATCCTTTATTTATAAAAAATTTATTTCTAAAGGCTTAGGCCAATATATTTGGCTATTTTTTTTTCAACTGAATGATATTGCACATATGCCTTAATATTATGATTCAAAATATGTTCACCTTCTGAGTAGTTATTATCTGGCAATGTTTCTATTTTTATAATATTATTTGCTATTCCTTCAGTTTGATGCAGTTCCTTAAGGATCTGCTCTTTCTGAAAAGAAGATAGAACATCTAAAAGAGGCTTCTGTTCAGTTTTTACTATCTGTAATAGTGAAAATAAAATCTCTTGAACTTTGCTTGTAACATTCTTCTATGCTATTTCCCTTCTTTTAACTGTATTATTTGGCATAACAGTATTTAAGCAATGGTCTTCTAATTTGAGGTATATTGTATTAATAAATTTTGAAATTTCTATAAGAATCTCTTTAGGACAATAGGAACTACTGATGATATTATAGATTTTAAGGCTATTTGATATATTTGATCTGTAGCCATACGAAGCACTGTGTTTGAAGAACCCCTTTGACCACTGCTGATTATATTGTCTGATGCTTTACTAGCACGAGATTTGAAAATAGGAGATTTCTTGATTACTCTCTCTTTTGGCCTCTTTTTCATTAGTATTTCACTTCACTCTACTTTTTTTTTAATGCACAGCAATTTGAGGTTCGTCATCATTTTCATCAACATATTCAACATATTTTACATATTCATCATCATCTTCTATTTCCTCTTCTTTTTCCTCACCAAATTTTTCCTCATCTATGTATTCTTCTTCGAAATCTTCAGGTTCTTCCTCATCTTGATATACATGATTAAGCTTTTTAATTCGCTTTATTCTAGAACAATTAACCTTTGTATAACTAGCCTTTTTACAGACTGAGTAAAGACAAACAATTCACTTAACTGGTGCTTTTTGTACTACTTTTCTAATAACTTTCTTTGTAGCATTTGTTTTTCTAACCTGAGGCTCTACGAAGGGACTCTTTCTAATATAAGCTATTTTGCCTCCCAGTCTTCTACCAAGTTCTTCATAAATAAATTTTCTAAAGTTTCATCATCTATTACTATCCCAGCATATGCTAAATCTTTTGCTAAACATGTTTTAAAATCATTTTTTTTCAGAATAGGTAGTGTCTTTATTATTTGCTAAATAAATGTGATTTCATAGAAACCTGCTTCACTTGAAGTTATAATAGGATTATGCTCTAGCCATAGATTCTTTAGTTCTATAAAATATGCATCTATATCAGCAGGATTAGCGATTTTCATCTATGTATAGAAGTCACCTGATAAGTGGTTTTTTAGAAATGATAGAGCTATTGCATCATTATTTGCTATACCCATTAATAATAGTCAAATTTTTTTTTCATATATGTCAGAACTATCTGTTGGTAAAAATCTTTCTTGAGATAATCTCTGAATTGCTGATTGTTGGATACTTATATTTTTACGTTAATATTTTATTTGCATTCATGCTCTTAATGTAGCTGAAGAATCTATAGCAGAGTTTTCAGCTGTATAGGGATCATTATTTAAAACTAGTAGATATTTTCCTTCTAACTTTGATTTTAAAAGACTAAATTTAATTACATCATTAAAGTCTCCAGCATTGACATTTTCAAGTGCTGTCATATTTGGCTCTAAATGCGAAATAGAATTCCAGATTTTATCTAAATAATCGTTGGAAGGTTCTTGCCCAGTATATTGATTATATTTTGCAAAAATAGTTGCTATTGTATTGTATAATGGTTGTCTTCTAGCTTTTGCCATATTTCCTAGAGGATTATTAATTTGTAAATTTAAAATAATTTGCCTTGAATTTATTTCTTTTTGCTTCCATTTTTCATATTGATCATATACTCGATCCTGATTATATTCTAATAATCCTATATTTGCTTGAGTTTATCTATAATACTTTTTTAGGTTTTGCGCCTGCTGTATACAAGCAGTATATCTTCTTTTCCACCAACATTTTTCATAAACATTTTCACATACTGTATCTCTAAGATTATTAATTTATTATCTTTTTATTGTCGGGCTTGTCTTTCATCTCTTTATGCTTGCTTCATCATCTGTACACTTTGAAGACAATCATTTCTAAAATTTGTCATATCATTCATAATTCTATTGATCTGCCTATGGGATGCATTAAACAAACCTTGTAAGTTTGCATTATCCTGAGCATACCTTTGATTATATTCTTGAATAGTTGTTATTGAGATCTGTATTCCATTCAGTGTATTTCTTGGGTCAAATAATATATCACTATTGATATATCCTTCAATCTGATTTAAAGCCATACTAATATTTCTTAAGATATCTAGTAGTGCCATATTTTCTTGATGTTCTTCTTCAGAAGGTTTATTACTCTTATTTATTTTTTTCTCGCTAGACTCAAAAAAAGGGCTATTGCAATCAGTTTCTTGTAATAAAAGACCAGCATAATATGGAAAATTTTAAGTTAATTGTTTCTCCTAATGATTTTGATCAAAGGAGTGCAATATCTTGAGAATTTGACTTTTGAGCTTTTTTACTATATCTTCTAGCAGAATGATTTTGTTATCTTAAGCAACTAATGCCTCCTCCTTTAGATCTAAATGATCCTGACATTTTTTGAGATTATATAAGGTAGAGCGGTATTCTGCTTTTAATCTATCTAACTCATTCTCTCATAAGATAAGATTTTTTCAAGATATTTAATATATAGTTCACATTGCTCTAGATCATTTATAAGCTTACGAATCTTTTCCTTATTTTTAATGATAATAGTTTCCTCTTTAGTTAACTTTATCTGCAATTCTAAATTACTGTCTAACAAATCGATATATGTTTCTTAGCTCCTATTGATTCCTATTATTCAGATAAAATCAGGTGAAGTTCGAAAACTTAATATTTCTATTACTTTGCAGAAGATTTATTATCAGCTTTCAGGCTATCAGAGGACTGCAAAAAAATTACACAAAGCCTCTCAAAAAGCTGGATATGATTTTTCTCTTGATGAGATATATGATTGGCTCAAAAGACAAATATTGCACTTATTACATAAATCCCATCCTAAATATATTCTACGAGTAAGTTTTAGCTCTATTATTACATCCAATGAGATGCATCAGGCAGATGTTCTCTATACACATCATGTTAAGTCTAAACAAACAATTTATCTTTTTTACCTTAATGTAAAGAAAGTAACTTCAAGATATGAAGCAATCATTCCTATTAGTGTGACCCTTAAGGAATCTGCTAAGAGCATTAAGGATATGTAAGGTATTTTAACTTCATTTACAATTGCTAAATGCTTGGAAAAATTTATGATGATCTTGAAAACCCTCTTATCTGGCCAAAAGTATTTTTATCAGATAAGAGGTCTAAATTTAAGGGTGAATGTAAAAAACTGCTAAAAAAGCATGACGTGAGGATTCAGAAGACTAAGTTTAAGAAAACTATGGGTATTATTGAAAGATCTAACAGAACGTTTCAAGAATGATTCTATAGTATTCTTGATGCATATAACTTATTGGATACCTCTTTTGATATAATAAAGTTAGAAGACCTACCATGTGTTGTTAATTCAATAGTAGAAGATCTTAATAACTCTATAATTTGTTTACTTAGTATGGTTCCTGCAGAGGCGATAAAAAAGAATAGTGTCTTTGTTAAGCCTTCTAAACCTCAAAAAGGGCCTGTAGGGTATGACAAAAAAAAATTATCTTATGATAATTCTGTTATATATCTGCTTAATTCTAGTAAATATGAAGGAGAAAGAAGACGCGCAACTGATATAAATTGGTCTTCTAAGATTTATCAGATCTGCGAATCTTTAATACAAAAAAATCAGCCTGTTTTATACTGGCTAATAGATGATGATAGCAATGGCCCAGAAAGGTCTTTTGTGAGAGAGGAGCTTCAAATTGTTCCTCCTGATATGAAGTATCCATCACAATGGATACTTGCGAATTAGATTTTATTCAACATTATCTGCAATCAGCTCTTCTATTATTCTGCTAATTTCTTTCTCAGTTATAGGTTGCTCTTCTTTAGATATTGTATAGAATAGACTATACAGATTTTTGATACTAGCAAAAAGAACTTTCTTACTTTAATACTATTTTCGATATCTATCTATCTTTCTATTATATGCATCTTCATTCAAAAAGAGTATTATAGCAGTTAACTTTATATATTCTTCTGGGTTATCTGATTGTTGCAAATTTTTTACATAGCCAATATATTCACTAACTAACTTGCTATTTTTTTTGTAGTGAAGGCGTAATGCCTCTCTTATTTTCTAGAGCTAAGCCTTCTCAATTCTTTTCCATAAAATATAACTCGCTAGGATTTTATTCGTTGGTATTTTATTTGTCATTGTATGTTAACACTAAGTCTTTTCTGTATAATAAAATGATTAGTTTAAATTGCAAATAAAAAATTTAGAAAAAAAATATTAAAATATTAGATAAAATAGCTGACTGCTCATCTTTTATAAAGCTAAATCCGTTAATATTTCTTGAGGTATATTATTCCCATATTACTCCAATGCAGTTAGATATGTTAGGATTTAACAATCCTTAATTGCCTATATTATAATCCGGTCATTTAATATCTATCTCTTGGAATCAAGTGGGTTGATACTCCTTTTTGTCTGTCAGATTATATATAGAACGAAATGTTCACATCACAAGAAGTTTGCAATTTCTGGCTCATCCTCTATTTCTTCTAGAATACATCGCTCATAAATATCAATAGATAGCTCTTTTTTGATGAAAGATTTTTTGAGACCCTTTACCTTTTGTACATTCTTGTGATCATCTTCAGTTTTCAATACATAAGACTTTGATCAGTTTCTAGCATATCTTAATGCCCGGGTTCCTGCGAATTCATCTTTTCACTTTTTGACCACTTTCTTATTTTTTAGTTCACATAAACCATCTGGATAAATTATCCATTAGTCAGGTGAAAGTTTTTCAAGTAATAGATGATCTTCAGAATAATCACTAAAGTCATAGAGATCTGCATCTTTAATTATATCTGCATAGATATTTTCAGTCTCTATTTCGATAATAAGTGAATCTGTATCAATATAATGTAATTTTGCTCAATCTCCATATTTACGCTTGATATAGTTATACTAAAAATCATACATATAATACTTACTAAGATCTAAAATTATTGTTCTAACATAGATTGGCTTATTTAGTATAACATTCATCTGCTTTTGATGTATTGCTATAAGATTGCTTTCATGAAATATCTTACGACTAACAAGTGTCAGATCTGCCAACATTTTGCAAAGTCAATATTCCTTACCTATTGGTCGTACTAAATCTACCTGTGTATAATGTCAGATATCCTTTATAGTTTTTCTGAATACTGCATTGTTTATTAATTTTCATAGATCTTTTTCGAAGGCATTTTTAGCATCATGATGTCATATAGTATTTGCTATAATATATGGTTCAAGTCAGGAAGACTGATCAAATTCTAGTACTTGATAAACATGCTCAAGTTCTATTCTTAGCTCGAGACATTATTAGAGATTTCAGTAATGAATAATATAGCGGTCTTTAGTCTCTAATGTTGCCACTAATTTTCTGTTTTCGCAAATTTACCACCATTCAGTTTATCAATTAGATCTTTATTTTGGTGTGGGTCAAGCTCTGTATGTTTTACTATTCGACGTTCTGGATAGAACAGATAATCACCATATAATAGATGAAGTTTATCTAGATATTTTAATTTTACTTTTCAAGCATTATCCTGTTTAGCTGTTAGCGATAAAATTTGTATATCAGACAAATTATTTATATCAACTATCTGAATCCTCCTGTTGGCAAATATCTGACATAACCCATCCATATAAATTGTTGGCATCTAAATATAGAAACCATTTGTTGACTTTTCATTTATTATAGTCTTTCATTCTGGGGAAATTTGCTCTTGCTATATAATGTGGTACCATAGAATTTTCACCTCTTAACCAGCGTTGAATAAATTCATGCATATCCTCTTGTTCTTTATAAAATAAATCAAGTTTGACTTTGGTTAACTTTAATGCCATGTCAAATGCGAATGATGATAATATTATATAGTTCAATGAGTCTAATCTGAATACTTCCTTCATTGTTACTCAGAATCGCTAGATTGAGTTTACTAATATTAAAATATTAGTCTTTAGATATAATATGTGATAATCCTCGAATGTCTCACACTTTATTTCCTCCCATACTGTCTATGCATAATCATATTGCTTTTGATTAATAGTGTAAATTTTTTTGTACTCATAATCATCGATTTCTTTTAAATCATCTTCTTTATATTTTTCATGTTCGCAATCCTCTTCTTTATATTTACATTTTCTATTACACTTTTTACCCTTTATTTCGTGTTTACACTTTTTATATCCTTGGTTGCAATAATTTAGTCCGCCTAGTACTGTGTTAAATTCTTTTCTTGACAGAAGCTTTGTTCTAGAGAAACGCTCTGGATCATTTAATTTGTATGGATACTCACTTTTTTGTTTAAGTAACAGGAGTAAATGCAAAGGTATACTCTACGCTATAATTGGAAAATATTTAGCCAATTACTTTAGCGTCTTTTCTTGACCACTCAAATTATTTGCTACTTTTTCTAATGATGGGAACTGAAATTGACAGGAGTCTATAAATTTGATCTAATCAATTATTATCGTCTTATAATTTTCTATATTATCTGCAATTATTTTGATTTTGTTTTCACTAACTAGGTCCAATTCCTATACTTTATGATGAAAGTCATAATGTTTTCCACCATGATAAATTAATGGAATCTTAATTTTGTCTGACTTTATTCAGAGTTTTAGATTACAGCTACGATATGCATTACTATGAAATCGCCTAGTAAAATGATCATGGTCTCTAACCTTATTTTTGAAATCTTCTTGTAGCTTTCTTTTGCAAAAGTAACATTCAATCACTTTTTCAAAATAACTCAGCTTTTCTATACTCAAGCCTTCTGTACGATATATAGCTTTTGCTAGTTTTTCTTTTGTAACCTCACATTTGATTTTTAACACAGCCATAATGTAATGCACCTAAGAACTTTCAGAAAGTATCAAAATATTTTACTTTATTATATCAGATTTCTTGTAGCCTTTCTTCACATATGTAACATCTTATGGCAGAGTTATGTGAATGCCAATCACACTCTGTTATTTTTATTTTTTCAAGAATTCATAACTTTGGCTTGATAATTTCTTCTAAATCCTATTGCATGCTCTCTCATAATTCTGCAATCAAATTCAGGTTTCACTTGACAACTTTTTTCGCAAGCTTTCCATCCGTTTAGATCAAAGAATAATCGTAACTATTAGGTTTCTGCTTCTGTAGTTTAACGGTCTTTTTATTGATAATATTATTTTCTATCAGATCACTATCTACTTTGAGATCTTTAACGAAATAAAACAAAACATTTTCCATAGCTTCATAATTTTTGAACTTCATGATATGCATCCCTTTTCAGAAAAGATTTCTCTTTGACTAGCATTAGGATTATTTCGTCTATGACAATTGTGCTTTATGTATTTTTTTGAGTAGGTCCATTCTTGAAAATGAAGCTATCAGGCAGTGGCAATAGAAATATTTACACCCATGATATTTATTTCAACTGCGTATAATCTGATTTCAGCCATTTTCACTGTTGATAAGGCAATAATATGTATTGAGACCTAGAGGAATTTTATTAATATTTCAGCAATCTCTAAGATCTTCCTCTCCTTCAGTAAATAATATTAAATCTACCATATATCCTCTTTAGTAATTATATTCTGATATGCAAAGTGGGTCTATCATTCTAGTTTTTTGCTCTTTATTATTTTTGCTGAAGTTAAATAGAACATATTTACTGTATAATCTGGATTATTTTCTTTGAATGTGTCTATATCTTGCAACGTGGCTGAAAAATCTATATTGGTGAAATCTAATACATTATCAAAGCACCTTAATCTACTAACATTATGAAGATTTCTTGTTCTAGTTCCCTGTCTACAGGTCTCTTTACTTGCTAGATAAGCCTTTAAACAGACTTCAAAATATCTTTCATCTTTATTTTGTGGGTTAATTATCCCTAGCTAAAGTTTGACCCATATTTTTGGTAAAGTAAAATGTGATCTACCTCAGAGTGATTAATAAGCGCTTATTTCGAGAAAGATTTTTTTTCTATATTCATATATTTAGCCTGAATGTTGATTTTGCTTCATTTCATCAATTTTATCTAAGATTTTATGATATTGTCATAAGATTGTTTAATCAATTCTATCTTAGTAAATAATATTTAAGATTTCACTTAGAAATGCTATGTCTTGATCTATTCAGTATCTAAACTATTCTTCTTGTACAATCTGATATATATGAGCGATAAGAACTATTTTTATTTTAGTGCCTTCTAAACACACTAATTCACTTTTATAAATGTCACTAATTTAGTTTTTAATATCCTTAAATGTAGCTAATGGATCTTCTCGATAGGGTAATTTTCTAGAATATTAGCAAGATGATTAACACATAAACCTTGATCAGAAATTCTTCTAGTTTTACTAACCTTTTCAGAGCTGGATCTTTTATTCTTCAAAATATTATTTTTTTTTTTTCTGGTTCAGACTCATTATCAGATTCAGATTCAGAATCTGATGTATCTCTCTTATCAACAGTCTCATATTCGCTCTCCTTATCTGACTCTACCTCTAGCTTTTCTTCTAGTTCGAGAGGTTCAGCTGTCTCAGGTGGTACTGATACCAGATCTTTCCAGCTTGGCAAAAAGTTTCTGAACGTTTATCTTAATACGTCAGTGATACTACTAAGTAATCCGTTCATATTTTCCTAAAGATTATATATGATTACAAAAAGTTTAAAATAAAAATTAATTTATTCAGATAATTAGAGTTACATATTTATTCAAAAAGAAGAAACTATTAGAATGGGATTTTATAATTATCTATATATTTTTAGGACTGAAGAAGTATGCAATGAGGAATACTATCAGGCAGAAGGTTGTAACGTCCATTGGAAATCTCCTAGACGAATTCTGTGTATAGAATACAGAAAATTAACTTCCTCTATTTATAGTGCTTGTAGGAAACATGTAGATAAATATCACATTCGAGATTTTTATCAGTGTCAAAAGCTTGCAAAAATTCAGGCTAGTGATAGGCTAGTGCTAAGAAAGTTCTGGAAATGTTCTCAGAACCCAATATGTATGCATTTTTATCATATATTTTTTCAAGTTTTGCGTATATGCTTTGCACCTTCAGTGCTCTGCAACTCTGTAAACATTATTTGTTCACTGTTTTGTCTTATATAATAGTATACATTAAAGGGTAATGTATAGGTCAAAAAAATATAGCATTCACATTCGCTTCACCATAATGGGCTTGCTTATGTTCCTGCTATATTTTTTCTCCTAGCAAGTTACTACCATTATGGTATACTATTGGAAAGCTATGAGAGGATATATAAGATTACTATACTTGTCTTATATAATAGCATAAATTAAAAGGGTAGCATATGGGTTGAAAAATATAGCATTCATATTCACTTCGTCTTAAAGGGCTTTGCTCATATTCCTGCTATATTTTTTCTCCTAGAGGCATTTATATTCACCTTAGACTCATGCTTCTGCCTTCTTTCAGCTACCATTAATATTATATGTAAATTGGGAGGCAACTTATAATCCAGAATTTAAGAACTATAAGCAAAATTTTTTGTTATCCAAATTGAAAACCAAATAGGTTTTGAGCTTGTTTGTACCAAAGTGAAAATTTATTTTTCCATATAGGAAATAAATGTTTACAGAGTAAATAACAATCAAGGAGACAAATTTATTTCCTTAAGGTTAAAAGTTTAAATACAATGAGATTACACTATATGTAATTTTTTTCGATACCTATGGTGACCTTCTGAAGACAATCAAGACTTTTGTGCTAAAAAGCCTAATATATAACTACTGTTAGTATAATGTATTACAACAAATCTAAATGAGAAATAATATTGAAAGAAAAAGTAATTTATATAAATTTTAATTGATTTTTTTTATTGATAACTTAAAATTCACAAAAGAGTTAATTTACAACTTAAGCAAAAAGTTATTCTATTTATACAAAATTAATTTGCTATAGCTAATTATTTGCTATGCTATAAACTAATTATTTTAGTAAATTTTAATTTAAAATAATAATAAAATAAAATAAAATAAAGATATAAAATAATAGATAAATAATATAAAGTAAGAAAATAAATAAATAAAATAAAAATGATTATAATTAAAAAATTATTTATTATTGTGAATATAAATAGTATCAAAAGAATCAGGTGGATTTAATTGATCAGATAAATAGTATAAATCCTTAGCATTTTCCTGATCTACTTGATGCAATAATTATTGATCAGTGCTGCACATTATTATTTGATATTTTTTATGTAATATTTTCTGTATTTGTGATGATGTCTATTTCTAACGTTAATAACATAAAACTTAAGATCTAAATAAATACAGAGAGTCTATATCCTTACTATAGAACTTAATATCAATTAATTATAGAATTCTATCTATATAAATTATATTAGAAAATATTTATTGACATCTAACACATAATAAAAATAGGTGTATTCAGGTTATTTAGTTATAGCTATATTTAGATTATTTAATCATATGATTACAAATAATAAATAATAAAAAGGTAAAAAGATAAAGAAAAGTAATTTCAAAGATAAGAAATATAGAAAAACAAAAGAATATGAAAAATAATCATATTTAAATTATTTAATTAGATTATTTAATTACATTAAGGTTATTATTAACTTTAGATTATTTAGTTATATTTAAATTATTTAATTATATCTAGATTATTTTATTACTAAATAAGCTAATCTAAGCTAATTATAATTAAATAATATAATTATATTATTTAATCATAATCAGCTCATCCTAACAAAATGATCTGACATTAAAAATGCATACATTATGCTGATAGCAAATCTGTAAACAAAAGTTAGATTAATTAATGTATTTGAAGAAGATTAAGACTATCTTTTCTTCTAATAACAGTTATTATTTCTTTTGATAATTACAGAGGGCCTACCATTAACAACTTAGAGAATACAAACATTGTTCCAATTACATCTATTCAATATTTACATTTACAGATTCCTATTCATTTTACGTAAGCCACAAAAACTAAAACCTTATGTTAAAAAAGGCTATAATAAGCTTTGACAGTAAAGAATTTATAGCCAATTTCTCATTTGTGATGGTATCTTAAGTCTGATTTATTAGAGATCTCTTCTTCAAACCCTTCAATTTTCAGCTAATCTTTTGCATTCCTTAATATGTTAGATTTTCTCAAAGGATAGATGAAAAAGAATACTTAGCTTCATTAATACTTACAAATTGAAATTTATACTAAATTATTTTAGAATTGATTTAACAGGAATAAAATACAATATAAAAAAAAACAAGTGCAACTAAATATAACATTATATAAAACTACAGTTAAGATATAATAAATATTATACAACTTAATCATTCTGTTAGAGGCATTGTAACAAAACGGGACATCAATTTTCACACAATTTCCTAAAATATAATGTCCTAGACAAATAATGTACTATAATTAAAATTCTGTATCAGAATTACATTTTAACATTATTTTTATATCGTGTGAAATAAAACCTTACCACATTACTTTATTCAGTTTTAATGTGTAATATTATCCGAAACCTGCCAATTACGCGAACAGGAAAAAAACAAATCTTTAGGACAAGGGCTTAATCTCAGCAGATCGTAGC
>CAJVPP010000853.1:0-25408 GCA_910592005.1 Funneliformis mosseae | reverse complement strand
ACTTATAGAGTCAGATGGTGACTACACAATATATTAATTTTAGTTAGTTGGTTATGTATTTTTTAAATAAAAAAAAAAATTTTTGAATTTACTTACTTGTAGTCGGAGTTAGAGGCGGTCGGATACTTATGACCGCTACTGTATCTCTAAATATTCTTAATCTTATAATAGGCAATTCTTAAAAATTCTGTTTAATCAAATTGTTTAAAACTATTATTTATATCAAAAATTTTATTCTATAAGGATTTACAATTATATTATCCTCTAATTATAGAAAAAAAAATCCTTTCTTAGATTGAACATAAACTCTTTTTGAATAAAATTATTTAAATTTACTATATTCAAATCAAAGTATTATTGAAAAAGTTATTAAATCTAAACTTGTTTTTAACAAAATAGTTATTTAATACTATATCAATAATGCAGTCCTTAATAATGATCTCTTAATCTGTTTTAAAAAATAAAATATTTTCACTTTATGCTCTGGTTATTTTTTCAACTCACTTAAATCTATTTGGAATTTTAATGTTTTAGTAACTAAATAACCTTATGATAATATTATCAATAATAACTTACCTTAGATTATTGAAGTTATATACTTTATATTAATTAATTATAATAAATTATACTTTCTTTAAAAAGAATATTTAAACCATCATTGACTAAGTAAAATAATATTATATAACAATACACTTTTTTATTATTTTAATAAATAATCTGATTCTTAATACCTTATCCTTTATTATTATCTTTAATTTATTTTCAGATAATAGTATTTGTTCCTTCTTAATTAATTCTTACCATTTACTTTAAAATAAAAAATCTTATATTTATATAAATGGTTCCTATAAATTTATTCCTTACTAATAGTTTTATATTTAAGTTCTACCTTTTGTTTAATATATAATTCTTTAAATATTATTACTATAAAATTCTTTAATCTAAGTTAATCACGTCCTTAAATCTCTACTTGAGGTTACTAACTATAGCTTATTATAATTAAGATGTTAGAATTTGTCTAACTCTTAATTTTACTAAATCTACACATTAAACTCTAATAAATCTATCAAATATAAAGATTTGAAAGATGAGATTATGAATAATTTAATTAAAAAATTTTAGATAACAAACTCAATTACAAATAATATATAAGGATTATGTCATACTATTTAAAGACACAAAAAGTCAGAAAGTTATAAGTTTTAAATAATTTCTTAATTAATATTAATATTAAAACTGTATTTGCAAAAAAGTTAACAAATCTGCAAAAAGTTAATTTATAATATAAGCAAAAGGTCTATCTATTTATACAAAATTTCTTTTGTTACAGCTAATTATTTACTATGCTATAAATTAACTAATTTGAAAAAAATAAAATATAAGTAAAATTAATATATTAAAGATAATAAAAATAAATAATAAAAATATAAAATATAATAAAAATAATAATAAAAAGTAAAATATTAAAAATAAATATAAAATTAATATTTCTATATTTCATTTAACTTCAAAATTAGAATTATCATCAGTATTTAGAAAATCTGTAGAATTACATAAATTTTTAGTATTTTCAGAATTTTAGATTAAAAGATTATTATACTGCATTATTTACGTGACTTTATTATTTTTAGTTAATTGTCTTATTGATAATATAAACTTTTAACTACTATTTTTACTATTTAAACTAAATCTACCAATACTGAGATATTTACTCTCTTACTTATTCTTAATTTATTTTTTTCTTTTTTAATTTCTATTAATACTGATAGCTTAATTCTTATTTACTTATACTTATAACTATATAATTTAAAATAAATGCATTTAATTATCTGTTCATTATATTCAAAATCTTATTTTATATTTTTTATTTATTATTTTTAAAATTACAGAAAAACATCAAATTACTATCACAATTTTTAAAGTTATAGCTCACATTAATGATTTATATAATGATAAAACTGATCACTTAACAAAATTATTTCTTTTTTTTCTCTATTATAATTATCTTTTGAATACATTTTTTCATTTAATATATATCAAATTTTAATAATATATTTATACATCATTCCCTACATTTATTTTTGAAAGATTTTATTAATATTTAATATTTATTGATTATAATCATCTTAAATAAAATTTAAAATATTGATATTTATATGTCAATTAGATTCTTACTTTTAAATTCATCCAATATAGCTCAATAGATATAATATTATTTAATGAAATATGAAATCATAGCAAAACTCAAATTAATTGAAGAAGAAAAGTTGGATTTAAATAAATATTAAAAAGAAAAAGATTAATATTACAGTAGTGGTGAAAAATAATGATAATATCATATGACTTGATCAACATTACTTATCACCTCCTTTTTAATAATTATTTTTATTTTTTTTACATAATTATTTAAATCAATACGTGATATATAATATAAATAAACAAATAATCATAAGATCGGCAAAAAAAAATTTTTTTATCCATCTTTTTTTTTATAATGCTGAAAAAATTAACTTTAAACGAAAAACGGTCCTTTATAAACAATTTGTGAACAAATGAAGTCTATGATATTAATGAATTACATAAAATAACACATATTCTGAAATCCACATTATACACTTATATCTAAAAACTTAAAAAATTTGGTATTATTAAACCAAAATTGCATTCAGAAAAGCCAAAACTTTTGTCTCCAAAAAAATGAATTTTTCTTGGAAAATTAGCTAGCACAAGAAATGTGCAACTAGCAAGGAAATTACTTTTACACTTAACTAAGCATATCCAAACCTTAATATTACTTTCAGAACCATCTGTGAAAATCTTTTTAACCTAAGTTATCATATTAGCATACTAACTTCAATACCAATGTTGACTGTTGCTGCCAAGGAACACAAAGTTGAATAGTCAAAATCTCACCTAAATGAAAAATGGGAAAATGTCATTTTTTCTGATGAAACTACTTTTCAACTATTTCGTAATATAATATTGGTAAGATATAAGATTGAAGAAGAAAAACCACGATGTGCAATTATAAAACATCTACTCAAAGTTCATGCATAGGGTGCTTTCTGTACACGCAGAATTGTGGGATTTCATTGTTTTACTGAAAATATGAATGGAGAACTTTATCAGGATATTTTAACTAAAAATCTTTTTACTAGTGCTACAAGGATCCTTAGAAGAAGGTAGACATTCCAACAGGATAACGATCCCAAGCATAAGATAAAATTAACAACAATTCTTCTTCAAGAAAAATATTCACAAGTGCTTGATTGGCCGTCTTATTTTCTAGATATCAATCCTATAGAGAACTTATGAGCTATAATGAAAAAAAGGGTAGAAAAAAGGGTAAATCAACGTATAGCACAAAAAAAATCAGTTGAATTAAATGATTTTTTGTCAATTATTCGATCTGAATGGAAAAATCTTGATTTAGACCTCCTATTGAATTTATATACAGGTATGAAAAATATTTGAAAGACGTTATTGAAAAGAAGGGTCATATAATTGACCATTAAAATTTTATTTTTATTTACTTGTGGTATTATATTATATGTTATTAAAATATTTTATAAATAAATTAAAGATTGATTGAAAAAACATATAGCTTAAAAATTATCATTATTTTCCGCCACTACTGTACCAAAATTTATCAAAAATAACATTGATTTATAGTTAGTTACCAGTAGTTAGAGTAGATATATAAAACATAGTTTTCTAATTATAAATATATTTTAAGTGAAAGAAGAATGCATCTTTCTAAAAATCTATTTCAATACTTAATTTTTTATATTATAATAAAAATAAATAAATTGATTTTTTTTACAAATCATTTTTATATTAGTTTACTTTTAATAATTTACTTAAAATTTAAAAATTTAAACATAATTTTTACTAGAATTATAAACACATATTATCACATATTTTATTTATTAACACATACATATTTTAAGATTACTATCACATATTTCTAAATATTTTAGTTCCTTTTTCTAAATATATTAAATTGATTATTAATATATATTACTATATATAAAATAATTAATTAGTGTATGCATATAGTGAATTCACTATATACAAATAATCCCATTAAATAAAGCTTAAAGAAAAATTTCCTAAGTACCAATTCATTATTATTTTACATTTATTACATTTAAATAATTTATTATTATTCAAGTTATATTTAAAAAATCTATAATAACTACATAAAATAAATAAATATTAAAAATGATAAAAAAATGAAAATAAATGTGAAAAAGAAAATAAACAACCTATAAATTTTACTTGTATATGCTTTATTTTGAATAATAATCTTTATCTAATTCTTTAGCTTTAAAAATAAGATAATTACAAAATTGACTGTAAGCTCAAGTAAGTATTTTTGTAAACTATTTTTAATTAATTTTTTATTAAAATAATGAGATATAACAGATTCATTAAAAAAGATATAATAATGATATCAACATTTAAAAAAAAATAAGACAACTTTTTATAATATTTATTAATAAGGTTTTGGATATGAAGTTGTAAATAGACCTGAGCTTTTTTTATTAAATTACTCTTTTTAAAAGAAGTATAAGTAGTTTTACAAATATAAATAATAATTAAGAATTTTATAAAAAATAAAAATATATTATAAAAAAATAATATACTGAGAAATAAGATCATTCAAAAATAAAGACAAATGAATTATATGATTAATATCTAAGTTACTAAACTAACTATATTCTTTGAATAGAGAATATCAAGATCAACCAGTATAAATACTAGGATCAATAATAATAACATTAAGATTTTTAGTAATTTAAATATCATTACAATTTTTAATATTTTTATCTATTATTATATAAAAAATAAATTAATAATATTTATATTTAAAAACCTATAGAAGAAAGCTAAACATATCATATATCTAAATAAATATTCAATAATTTAATTTTTTATTAAATAGTAATTTTGAATCCATTAAAACTTTTCTTTCAAGTTTAGCTATTTATCAATGATGTTTATAATGTAATAAAAAAAGAAGAGAATTTTTATCTTTATAATAATTTATTGATTTAATAATTTTTTATGATATAAAAAATGAATATAGAATTTAAGTAATTTATGATAATATTAAAAATGAATAGCAATTATTTGCTGATTATCCTATTTTAATAAAAAATAATAAAAAATTAGTATTAATAACAATGCATTATATTGTAATATATTAATATAACTATTAAATATTTTTATATACATACTTTTTTCTTTGAAAATAAAGACAATATTTTTTATATTTAATTTTATTATTTTGACAATAACTTGAATTATATGTGTAATAGCATGGTCAAGCATCTCATATAGATAGTTTTTTTATGAAACTCCATTTAAGAGTATGTAAAATTTTAAGTTTAAGAAAAGATTAAAACCAAAATTGACAAGTTGATAAATGATTATAGTTGAAATTTACAATTATTATATTATAAATAAACCTATATATAATATATAAAGTTAAAAATTACAAACTTTTAAAAGAAACAATAATGAAGACAAAATACTTTACACAACCCATCCATTATTTTAACAAAGTTTTTTGTGAGAAATTTAAATACACTCTAACCTTTAGAGATCAAGTTAAATCAGCCTTTTTTT
The DNA here is from genome assembly GCA_910592005.1 of Funneliformis mosseae. Taxonomy (NCBI): domain Eukaryota; kingdom Fungi; phylum Glomeromycota; class Glomeromycetes; order Glomerales; family Glomeraceae; genus Funneliformis; species Funneliformis mosseae. The sequence continues at coordinate 19,774 of CAJVPP010000853.1, read as the reverse complement.
GATGTTTTGAATGGTAAGTTGATTTTAATAGCTTTTTGTATTTCTGTTACTATTATTTTCATTCTTGTCAATATCTACATAATATATTAGTTAACTAATATTATTGAATAAATAAAGAATTAGAGTTCTAAAAATGACTCGCATAAATTTGCATATTTGACTTGCATGATTATACATAATTGTAAATTTTAATTACACATAATAAATAAATACTTTAAATTAAAGGTATATAGGATAATTTTGACTCAAAACTCAACTTAACTCAATTCATTAGAAATACTATAAAGGATAAATAAATAAATTCTAAACAAATTTTGCTGATCATTTTCTTTGGATGATAAGAATATCTTAACAAAGTTTGATTTTGTATTTAAAGGAATTATCTTGTAAGAAAATCAAGAATTTTGCATCATTGATTTTAAGAAATTATTTGATATCATATGTGAATCAATATAGTCAATTCCTATAGAAGAGTGATAATTTTACAACTTATTTATTCTAATATAGTTTATAAGCCAGATCTCTTGAAGTTGATATTATTTCTAATGAGTTTATATTGAAGATACTATTATTGCCTTTTAAGTTTTTCTTTCTTTTTTATACTTGAAACTTTATAACTTTTTTGCATGATAAAGAAGGTAGAGGAAGAAGAAGAAGTGAAAGAAGTGGTAGTAGTAGTGATGGTTATATTATTGAATAAGAATTAGAAGTAAACTGTCTGATGTAAACATTTGACTTTCATATATGATGGAAGGGTAATTCAATGGTTGTGAAAACGATAATGTTAATTGTTGATCGAAAGATCTAGACTTGTAAACATAAGTAGATAATGATCTTGCTAACTAGGGTTTAAAATTGAAGGGTATTGACTTGAAGTTTGTTCACAAAAGGTTGTAAAGGTGGTTTCACATGCTGAATTTTTTTTTTTTGTTTTATATTTATTTTCTTTATAATGAATGCTAGTGAACAAATATTATATACTAAAGAAAAGATTTAGAAATTTTATTTGAGATAATAGCTTGTCAAGTAGAGTGCTTGTGATGCTGTTTATAAAGGGTATCTTTTAAAATAGGATAAATAATGAATGATTAAAGTTGTAGCTATTAAAGTGTGCTAAACCTGGATACAGAAGATGACGTTGATAATATTATCAAGGAGATAAACGTTTTATCTTATAGTGATTCTCAAAGTATATTGGAAGTTTCTTCATGATACTGTACAAAGTTTTATACTAGGGAACGGTTTCGGAAACCGTTGTTAAGTCCGGAGCACAAGTGTAACGAAAGGGACCAACTCACGTATCGACTCAAATTTGAGCGGGACACCGGGCACAAGACATATATACTGTAAACAGCTGACTAAAGTACATACCGGGTACTATACAAGGCAAAAAAAAAGTAATCTATAGAATTTTGAGAAAATCATGCAAATAATAAGTTCTGAATATCACCATATTATTTGTATAATTTTAAGGGATTTTTTTTTAAAATAATATTTTGCAAATTTTATGAAATTTGTATTGTACCCGGTTATTTTATTCAGCTGTTTACGGTAATCCTTCGCTTACGCTCAATGCGGAGTAAATCATATATTTAACGGCGATCAAGAGATCTATTTTTTTTGGTGTAACTATAATTTGAACCAGCATTGTTCCCAAAAATGGGGGTTTTCGAAAAACTTTTTTTTTTCGTAGTAATAATGAGTATTTTAAGACGTTTCAAAGCCACTGATTTATTTCGCTTCAATAACGTGTAGGTAAAATTTTTTTAGAATGGCACACTTTTTATTTTTATGAACCTATAAACTGAGACCTTTTTAATTTTCCTGTAATTAAAGAAATCTCGATGTTTTGACAGAGACGGTAAAATTTTTTTTATTGCTTATTAATTTAATTTATTTTCTCATACTGGCGTATCGCATAAACTTTGATTCCTCAATCGTGACAGTATAATATTCAATTCTATCTTACTTATATGGCGCGTTGGCCAGACCTATTTTGTGTACAAGAATCTCCTAGTGGTGCCATGATGGGTTACAGTTAAGCTGACCTTTCAGTCATTAAATATACCTCCTTGTTTCGCTTATGCCCCTTTGCTTATCACCACGTTATTGTAGTAATGGGAAAGGCCGAGGGACGTGGTAAAGACTGGCATGGGCACGTTACAGCAATCACTGTTTCTCCAGAATATCGACGTTTAGGGTTAGCGGACGGAATGATGAAATTGTTAGAAGAAGTGTCAGAAAAGATGTCCGTATGATTCTTTTTTTTTTATCAATGTTTCGCGTCTGAACAATTCATTTGACGAGTATTTTAATATAGTTATAATGGATACTTTGTCGATTTATTCGTTCGCAAGTCAAATTCTGTTGCGATTGGAATGTACAAGAAGTTTGGATATTGTGTTTATAGATGTGTTACTGGATATTATTCTTCAGGAGACAATCATGAGGAAGATGCATTCGGTACGTTAATTGTTCCTTGATTACGATTATAATATTTTCGATAAAATTTAAAATATATATATGTTTTTTCACTGTTAATAGATATGAGGAAACCTTTATCAAGAGACGTGCATCGAGAGAGCGTGGCTGGGAGTGGGGAACAGAATATCATTAAACCCGAACAATTGTAGAAACGAGAACTTCATAACGTAATATTTATGGTTATAAGTATCTTTCTGAAATTTTCCACATTCCTCGTTTTCGGCAACACCAAATTTGAATCATAAATAAATAATTCAATCACATTAAAGAAAACAGTCAAACCGTCTCTTTTGCCAACACAATAATTAAATGCATCATAACCTCTTACGCGTATGTTACCTCTCTTGGAGAAGGGAACTTTTCTTTTTGCGCTGAGGCTAGATCAGTCATCATTTTCTTTCTCGTTTAAATCATCTTTGATTAGTTCTAAGTCAGTATCTTTCTGCTTAATCTATATTTGCCTGCACCAATTCTAACTTGAGAGATTTCCATTTTTTTTGTCCTGAGCGAAGTGAAATTTTTCGGTCACGTGCGTTTCTCTGTCCGATCACGTGATAATTAACCTTTTGCATTTCCTAGTAATAAATCCTTACTATAAAATGCGACTAAACGTCTGCGAGAAATATCCTTGTGTTCTGGAATTCATTATCATATATCATATATCACGATGATTTAATAAATCCTCGCATTTTTGATCGCAATATTTGATTACACCAATTTTGAAAAATAAAATTACCCAAAGTAGATTAAATGTCATTTGGTAAAGTATTATTGTGTGATTTGAAATTTTATTAATTTTATTAGACACTTGTAAAGAAATTATAAAATAAACCTCGATTATTTTCATGTTTTCATGTTTTCATATATCATTCAAAATTCCATCATTCTTACTTTGTTCAACACGCGGTGACAGATATCTACAATATAATCGTTAACAAATTGTATCAAATTAAAATGTATTTTCTTATATTTAAATGCTAAATATGATCCAAATAAAAAAAAAGGATTCCTTACCATCTTTAATTATAGCAGATAATCCTTTGATCAATTTTTTTAATCCACTTTGTATACCTTCTAACAACCTAACCGATTATTTTAACTTATAAATTCCACCTTGAAATTCTAACTTATCTTCTTCAACCATTTGATTTAAAAACATTTTTAAATCCTCTAAACTATTATCAATACCATTTGATGAAGATGACGGTTCGGCCACAGAACATAAGACACCATAAATTTTCTCTAAAGTCATGCCACCAAGATTTTTTAACATGTTTTCTATATAAACCCAATACATTTTAAATTCTTCGGCTTTTTGCTCTGCTAACGATTGTACAATATTATTACCACTTTCTTCATTTGATACGAACCCTAAACAAGTGAATTATCGGATAATTTTTAATTATAAATGGGGAGAGAGAGAAAGAGAAAATAATAGCTTGTATATCAACCATTGATTAATTACCTTTATTAGAATTATCTTCGGCAGTTTCTAATAACATCCATTCATCATTCGATGATTCCTTCAAAATACCACGATCACTCCAGAAACTCATCTTGCTTTTCAACATTGAAGGTTCGATTTTGATTTTTTCTGCCAAGTCATTTAAATTCCATTTATCTATTAATAAATAAATAAACATAGGTATTTTTAATAAAAATTTAAATTCAAAATCACTTCACAGAATAATAATAAATATTCGTAAATTACCTTGTTGTTGAAAATACTGAATAATTGTAGCATAAATAGGCGAGACTTCAAATTCCAATGTACGATCTTGTAACTCTAATTCTATTTGAACCTTTCCTAGTGATTTTAACCATTGTAACTTTCTTCTTGGCTTAAATACTTGAAATCCTTCATTATATTTAACCATTTCACTAAATATAATTATATAAAAATATATATATATATATAAATGTTCCAAAAATACAAATATCTATATAGATAAAATTGATTGGTAAAATACGTACTCGGCAATTATTTTTGGTACACCAAAATCATCATCCTTGAGAGTAGGCCAGAATAACCTGGATATTACGATACCGTGCAATATCATCTTTTGATTTGTGTGGTATATTAAAATTTTTTTTTTTTGTAATTCATATAGCATTTAATCAAGTAAAAATATTTACCTCTTCGGGATCATTTCTTCTAACTGGATTATCATTACTACGAATAAATGAATCAATCCTTTTTGAATCGGCAATGTCTTTAATCATAACCTCGGTTGCAGACATTTTTGCTTCCCCAAATCGAAGTTTAAATAATTCTAGTTTAATAAGCTAGAAACCAAACGTTAATTTAGCATTAATTGGTTTATGGACATCTCTTTTTTAAAGAAATCATGTAATCCATATTACCTCCTTCTCTGTGTCATAGTCAGTTTTAGTTAATAAATAAGATGCCATTTGATTTTGAATTTCTTTTGTAATTAATTCTGTAGAATCAAATAAACTAACAAGTAAATTTGTTATATCGGCAGATCGATACATTGATGATTTATAACCTATAAATAAATCACATTAAACGTTAACACGAGACAATCTATCACTAAAATAACAATCAAAAGTGCCAACTAACCTGGGCCAGCATCCATTGGATCCGGTAACCAATTATCATCATTGAACCGAACATTCTGTTGATTATCCATAGGTTCTTCGGTACGGCCCAACTCTTCAATCAATTCATTATTTCCATTTTTATCATCCATCCAATTGCTTACTAAATATCTAGCAGAATCTTCCCGTGTTCTACTTAAAGTGAAGAAAATTCAAACGACCTATTCCAGCTATCATAATAAAAGATCGTATAAACGGTACCTTAGATAACTTCTAAATGGTCCCGTGATTTTTTCCAAAAGCACACCAGATGGATCTAATAATCTCAAGCACTTTATAGTAGAAATATATGTATTAATTATGTCCATTGTACCAGCTCCTGGGATTAACAATCTTTTACGAAACCTACAAATGAAATGAATTAGTTTGCAAAACCGAGAAGAAATGAGAATACGTTAATTTATAAACATACGCTATATGGAGTGATTCAACAAGTCGAAGTCTATAATCTTTGTCTAATCTCTTCATACACATCTATGTAAAAAAAAAAATAAAAAAAGTAAATTATCATAGGATCTTCATTACAAATTAATGGAACAACCTTTAAAGCATATTTAAGCCAAAAATTCCACATACAATTAGATCATCAATAGCAATTTTTGAATCCGGGAAATCAACAATCACGTCGAATAATTCTGAAATCCTAATTGAGCAAGACAAAGATAAACGAGATTGCATCAATAAATTAATCATTCGAGAATTATAATGAATTATACCTTGAGTCACAGAACACCATGCAAAAATGATAATTTAATCGTTTTGACCAAGTCACCAATTCATCTGCAAAAGTTTATTTTATAAATAAATTTAAAAATCGGAATTCAAAAAAAAAAAAAAAAAAATTCAATTTGAAATTACCTTCAACAGATCCATGTGAAAGGTGAGAGTTACAGGATAATATAATTTGTAGCCAAGGATAGACCGTAGAATATAACCACTTTGTAGAACGTCTAAGCATAGGTTTATCAAAAGTTCTTTTACATGTATTCTGAATTTTTAATTCAATCTCCTCACATAATAATTCTTCTAAAACATCATTTGTACGTTTTATTAAATCCAATGAATGCATTTGTCTACATAAATTTGAAAAACCATCAAGATAAAGATTTAGATCCTCTAAAAATTTTTCCTCATCTTCTAGTGGTAGCGAGATATCGAGTTCATCAAAATCTACATCATCCAACTCCATTACCGAGAACGAATTATCTTCATTATCAAGATTATTTTCTCGTTTTGAAAATAATACATTGATATCATCTGTTGATTTCCAAGCGAAAAGAATGCTTTCAAACTTATCACTCTGTTGTTGATTCATACTAAGAAGCAATGATGATGATGATCCAGAAGAATTGGGAAGGTTATACTTCATAAAGTTATTATATTTACGAAAAAAGGAACAATAAAATATTTTGGTCATTTCTTTAAATAAGGATGGTATGGTAGAATTATGTTCTGATTTGTCATTTAATGATGAATATAATATGGTATAATATCGAATTCGAAATTCTTTCATAGATTCATCACTAAAGAAAAGGGAATATAAGTTGAGAAACCTTGGAAAAAGAAAAGTGAAAACTCTATAAGAAAAAAAAAAATATTTAATCCAACCTTGCCGCCATAAGTAGTAATGGATGTTGACATTTGTTAAAATGAGAATAAATACTATTTATAAAATCCGTGTAAGATTTACATATCCAATCGTCAAATATTTGATCTTTATCGGAAGAATTAATATTCTCTTTTTGTAATTGCTATAGTTTTTAACACAAAAAATATCATATGGTCGAATTTTTCAATGAGCTGAAAAATAACTCTGAACAAAATTTCCAAGTAAAATTCCTTCAGTACATACTATCCACGCTTCACGCCATTGATGAAATTTCTTATCAAAACATTCTCTAAAATTTTGACAAATGGCATCTAAAAAAAAAAAGGAAATTTAATGCAAAGTTTTAATTGAATATATGAATTAAAACTTGACGAAATTTACCGAGGTACCATTCAACCAAACGTTTAGCTAATGGAGTTTGTATAAGTTGTTGTAAATATTCTTTAACATCAGCAGGTACTATGATCAATAAGAATAAATTGAGCGAATTCTCGTAATGAAAATAACAATTAAAACATTGAATCTTTATTACTTTCTTGATCGATGTTATAAATGCTAGGGTTCAACCAGCCAGTGACCACCAACCAAGCCTGAATATAAAAAAAATAATTTAATATCTTATTAAGACATTTTAACAAGGGATATATGGATAAATAGAAAAACCTTTGTCGATTGTATTAAACCTTCTAAACCTTTTTTATTTTGATTTAAGCTTAAAATTGCTTCATTCCACTGTTGTTCTAAAGACATTATACTCAAATTATCTCGAATAAGAGGGTTAAAAAAAAATTTTTTTTCAAGGGTTACACTATTTCATCAAAAATGCATTATCGTACATCTCACATGATTTATACGAGTGCAGTTGCTTGATATGCAATGCGGCATAAAAAAAAAAAAAAAAAACCAACCCAACGGAAATTTACAAACTCTAAAAAAAGCCAAATCTTATTAAAGAATGAAATTATATATATATCAGAATTAAATTAAATTATAATAAATAAATAAAATAATATTATATAATATATAATAAATAAAAATTTTTAAAAAGGAATTATTATATTTAATTTACATAAATATATTGTTTCTATTAAAAATAATTAAATAACCCCAAAGATTATAAATAGTGTACAAATAAAAAAAAAAAAAAAAACAAAAAACAAAAAAAAGACAAGGTATGAAGGGTGTATTAAAATGTCAAAGAGAACCTTAGGGACGCGTTGATTTTGTATTTATTTATTCAAAGATACATTACAAAATTGTAATGTTCTACATACCACTTTGTTAATTGACGAAATTAAACGTCAAAAAATTGGAAGGGAAACATCACACAAGATTACCAAAGGAATACTCTGCAAAGAACCCTACCTCACGCGAATGTCTGAGATGAGTAATATTCCTAAATATATCAAGTAAATAATGACGAAAATAAAGAAATGGATTAAATAGGTTAAGAAGGAAAGGTCGAAAAAGAGAAAGAAACCATAACAAGAAGGGATACCTACTTAAAGATTGAAGTTTGTTTTTTGTGATACGCTTGCACATCATGCAATCGAAAATCATTTACTTATTGCTTATTAAGGTTATGAACAAGAAGTTTTGTCAAAAAGGGGCATTTTAGCAAAAGGTTGACATGAGTAAGTTGACATTGTGATAAAGAAATGGCAAAGTTGAACTTGATTGAAGTGTTCAACATGTGAGAATGGAAAGGCGAGCAGACAGCATCACGTGAGATGTCAAAATCGTTAACTCAATTGTTTTGGGGAACAGAACAATTAAGGTTTATCCTAATTGTTGAATGAAAAAAGAGTGGGAAGATTTTTTTAGTGGTGGTCGAGTTTCATTTTTGAGACCAATGACGATCCCCACGATGTTTTCATATGTAATATGATAATCAACTTATTCATAATCAGGAAAAAAAATTTTTTTTTTCATTTTTTTCTGTTTATACAAACAAATAATTTGTCATATGGTCCAAAGTATGATCTGAATAAGGAAACGTTTTATTGGAAGATCCGTCGATCCACGGGAACTCGCGATTGCCCCGCGCTATGACCTTAAGAATTCTATTACTATGCATGTGGATTATCAGTTGATTGAAAGTCATATAGATCTGCAAAATCGTGGTGGGTTGGAGGTATTGATGTAATGATTCCAATAACAAAAATTTTATTTATTTTTGTACCATCATTATTTTCTTGATTTTTCTGATATAACGACCCAATTAAGTGTTACACCGCGTTACTATTCTTCACAAGAAGGCTCCCGTTATAAAATGATTATTTGTTGGTTACCTCAGTCGTATTTGATTCGGCAAAGGGTGGTAAAATATTTTTTTTTTCTTGGTAAATATACGAAATTATTACAAAATTATCAAAAAAGAAAATTAGGTAATTTGTCATACACTTTTATAATTAATGATCAACGGTAATATATTGCTTATATTTTGTACATCATAATCAGAGATTTCAAAGAAAAAGATGGTATTGTTTTTTACCGGAGTGTAATAAGATTTTGGTTAGTCAAAAATGAACATCCAATCCAACCAAAGAAAAAAAAAAAAAAAAAAATAGATAAATAGAGTAATTTTGCCAACTCTCACTTAACTGTTGGTGTCTTACACTCAACTCAACTCTTCAAATCATTTTTTTTTTTTCAGTTTTTCTTATTAAATATAAAAAAAAAAAATTTATAAAAAAAAATATCTATATATATTATTCTCGTATTTTTTATTATTCTTATTTTATTTTTTTTTTTATCATCTTTTTTTTCGTACGTTAAAAGATTTATTATAGATATATATTATTTCGTTTTTTTTTAAATTTTATTCGTTTTATTATTATTATTTTATTATATTATTTTTTTTTTTTTGTAAAGAAAAAAAAATAAAAAAAATAAAACTTACGCCATTAACTTTACCTTCCACGAAATTTCTTGACGAAAATTTCCCTTGCGTTTTTCTTCGTGGATTTTCCTTTAAATTTAATCAATAATCCGTTTATTTTTTTATATTACGTTATTCTCCTTTTTTTTTTTTTACCTGCGTTACATAAGAGTAATTTTACTTTTTCACGAATATAATATATTTTTTCTTTTAAAGAGATACAATCTTTTGATAAGACAACTATAATCAAAATTAATCGATTCGTCGATTGTTAAATCTTCATTGGATCAAATCGTTTATTTACCTTCCGATTTTAAATTTAAACCACTTAAAATGCAACCAACCAGCAACTCAACCGCCTCAACCTCCATCAAACCATACCTTCCTCCCATTAAATTTTTATTGGATTCACCCGTTGAAATGTTTAATGGTAAGCAAGCAATTTTTTATTTTTTATTTCCTCTTTTTTTTTTTTTTTAAAGGATTTGCGATTATAAATGGGATTTGGAGAAGGAGTTGGAATTTTTGGGGGTTTTTCATAATTATTATTAGGGCGACAAAATAGGTTTAAATTAGTTTTTTTGTTGATGGGTAAAATTGGTAAACAAGGCTGAAGATCTACTGCCGAAACACAAGAGGAAGATCAACAAAAGGATTTTCGAGATAATTCGTAACAAGCAAGGCAAACAAAGTAGAGGATATTTTTTTTTTTTTTTGATTCTCTACAAGATGATCTTTAGGAAAATCATTTTTGAAACCCAACAACATACACATGACAACTTGAAAATCTGCACAGGGAATCAGGTTTCGATTTAGGTTTTACACAGTATATTACTGCGGTGATTTTCTCGAGACCAAAGAAGGATCGGCGATCCATCATGTAATGCAAGTCATGCGCATCTCATGCGTGCATGGCATCGTAGTATCTTTCATCACACTAAAAATGTAAACAATTTGATATGTGGGACTAATTTAGATCTTCCAATTTCTCTACGGGAATCTCCGATCATATTCCGATTCTTCCTATTTTCCTTAATCAAGGGGGGTGGGGAAAACACCACAGAGAAAAAAGAAATAGGAAAAAATAAAACCGACGACAAATTTTATATGTTTACAAGGAACACCTAATAATTAAAATGAGATTAAAATTATCTGTTCCATTTCGTCATTAAATCATCATCATCATCATCATCATCAACAACAACAATAACATGAAGTAAAATCGGAAATTACGGAACTTTCCCCCGTTTTGTTATGCATTTGCAAAGCATTTTGGCGTTCAAAAAGTCATACAACAAACAAATCCACAAAATTATTGTTAATTAATAACATTTTGGTGAAAGCTCTTGTTTAGATAATAAAATAGATAAGCTTTTTGATAGGCCTGGAAAGAGAAAAAAAAAAATTTCACAGAGTACCAGATTTTTATACATTTTTCCCAAATTAATCTTATTTCCTTTTTTGTTTAATCTTAAAACTAATGTAGATCAACAAAGGATTCCAGTGGAACACCGATGTCCAAATTCTTATATGAATACTTCACGCAAGCTTCCAACTTTGTCTTTGAATATCCCTTGTCCAAAAGTTCAACTCATTTCTCCAGTTGAAAGGAGCGTTGATAATAACATGTCCGGATATCATCATAAAGGAAATCAATATCAAAATAATTTACCAAGTCTCCCTTCTATTTCCGTTACAATTGGACAGATTGAACCTGCTTTGAATAATAACAGTAGGAACATTACATCAGTGCAAAAGCATTCTCGTCCCAATAGTATTCAATCCTTGATATTATCACCACCGGAATCTCCAGACATGGTCAATAATCCATCATTTGATGATTATGAACCTCGTCAGAATCACGAACAACGTCGACAACAACAACATCGTCCTAGATTGGTGAATCCACCTCAACATCCCGAGTACCATTATTCTTCAAATGTGGTTTTGTTGACACCTCATTACCATTCTCAATCTTATGCACGCCCAGAACATCGTAGATACGATCGTGCTGGAGAATATCATCAGGGACGTGTGGTTTACGATCATGCTTATACAGAACAACAACGTGCATATCCATCCTCAAACATCTCCCCAACAACTCTTCAACCCGCATTTTCTCCATTTGAATCAAGACCAGCTACGACTCTTCCTCGTCTTGATGTCCCTTCTCCAGTGTTGAACAACGAAAATGTTATTACAAGAAGGTTGGGCACACCAAAGGTCATCAATGATCATCAAATAAATTTGCCCGTGGCTGGAGTAACCACTTCAAATACTAATAATAGATATCAATGTCCTTATTGCTCGAAGAGATTTTCTCGTCCAAGTTCTTTACGCATTCACACTTATTCACATACAGGAGAAAAACCTTTTGTATGTACAGAATCCGGATGTGGTAGAAAATTTTCTGTTCAAAGTAATATGCGTAGACATTTAAGAGTTCATCGATTAGGGAGACCTGTTAAGAAAGTTAGATATGATGGCGAAGTGGAAGGTGTTAAAATGTTGAATCATGGGCCTATTATGAGAAATTGTTAAAATAAGTTTGGCAAAATTAGATCCCTCCTAACTTATAATTCCAAATCAGTACCTGTAAAAAAAAAATTTTTTTTTTTTTTCAATTGGAATTATTCAAAGTTGGGATTTTTTTACATAGTTTGTAATGGTGGGAATCCTTTAAAATCGCGTTTATACCTAGTGTATTTTTTTTTTTTTTAAAAAAAAAAAAAAAAAGGAAAAAAATCTGACGCGATTATCGAACTTTATTCTTTCGTATTTTTTCGGACTTTTTATTTAATTTCTTAATTTTGAAATTATCGTCTTCTCCCCTTTTTATTTATTATTTGTGTTGGGAAAAATTAGTTTAACGGGAAAAATATTAATCGACATTCCTGTTTTTATTTTACTTAAATCAAGTCTTATAATAATGTCGTAAGAATATCTCGTATTCCTTACTTCCCGTGAATGAAATTTTTTTTTTTTATTTCATCTTATTTTTTTCTTATCAAGATTGCAGTTAAGATATTTAGATGTGATAGATAATGGTCTCTCTTCGAGTGTAATGTTATAAAGGGAAAGAAAGATCAAAAAAAGAAAGAAAAAATTAATAATATTTTTCCCCACCTTTTTTCTTTTCTTTATATACACATTAATAATAGACGAGTTTATTTCACGAAATTTCTTTATTAGAATATACAACGGTTTTTTTATATAGGAACTTTATAGATATTTTTCTCTTTTTCATAACACATTATCATAGTTTCATTCAATTTTTTAATACATTTTAATCTTTAACATTAGTAAATAATTTTTCGCTTTTTTCATCAAAAAAAAAAAAAAAAACCAAACACCAAAAAAAATCCTTTTATCCATCTCCTTCTCAACCTCATTATGTTTCACTTTTTCATTCTTACACACCTCACTAAATTTTATGTTCACACCACAATTTAATTTAATAAGTTTTTTTCCGAATTTCATCAGGATCATAGGATTTTTATTTACGCAACATTATGATTTAGGAGGAAAAAAAAAATTTTTTTTCTTTTTTTTTTTTTTGGGCAAATTATTCTTTGAAATTGAATATTTTGGACTTTTTTGATCTTTTTTTAAGTCCAATTGGTTTATTCAAAAAAAAAAAAAAAAAAAAAAAAAAAAAAAAAGGATCTTTTTCTTTTTCCTTATATTATTCGTAAAACATAACAAAAAAAGATACCAAAATTTTTCATTTCATCTTATTTTTCCTTATTCTATTTCGCATTCTATTTTCGCATTTCTTTTCGCATTTCTTTTTTCGCATTTCTTTACTATTTTTTTTTTTTCGGCATTTTTCGGCATAATTCTTGAAATCTGGCATTTTTCTGAATTTTCGTACTTTATAAAATTGGCAACCTGATACAAACATAATTTATTTTCCTTTTTAAATGTATTGAATGTTATTCCACGTGTTTCGTAAAATTTGCATTATATTACTACGGCATAAATCAAACGAATAATCTTACAATTTACTAATAATTTGCAATATTTAGATCAAAAAACACTTAAATATGTATGCATACAACTCAAAATTATTTAAAAATTAATCATTCCTCAAAAATGTTAGACACATTAGCTCCGAGCTCACTGAGTAAAGCTTATATCATATAAATAATGAAAGTAGCGAATTAATAGAAATTTATCAAAGGAACAGCCATCAATAATAATAATATTTACCAAACAATAACGAAAATTGATTCTCGGTGCCTCCCCATCTTCCAATAGCACTTTCTTGACGCGCTTCTTCTTCATTATACTTTAAAATCATTTCAAGATCCGAAAGATCATTTTCTTCTCCTTTAGGATACCAAAGTTTCACATCATAATCAATTCCAGATGTACATAAAATTGGATAATACGGATGTGGTTGAACGCAATTTACAACCTTCTGATATTAATTATAATACATTTAGTTAGTGATGGACCTAAACTTGGCAAGTTATAAATTAAGTATTTCTTACCGTATCACCATCTTTTAATAAATTGATAACTTTTCCTGTCAGTTTGTCCCATATGAATACACGACCGTCATCCGAACCAGACATAATATATTCGGATTTTGCTCCAAAGAAATATGCTTTTTTAATCTATTATCATTTTAAACTCAAAATAAGCAAAATGATCAAAATCAATAAAATAAAAATTCTAAACGAACCATTGTTCTGGAATTTAAATGACCGGTGTAGGACATGGCTATATCTTCATCGTGCACTTCATCTATATCCTCTTCGTCGTCCTCATCGGAACTATACATGTAATCATCATAATCGTCGTCTTCGTCCTTGATATCATTCATTTTTTGTGTTATAGGCTGCCGGTTATCTTGATCACTCAAAACCTCCTCATCATAATTATCAACCTCTTTATTTTTTATAGTACTTTCAAACAAATATGATGTAGGAATGGTGTCTCTCTCTTCACATGAATTTTCTTCTTTTGCTTTCCCTTTACCAACTATATTTTTAATAGGGGACTCTCCTTCCACGTTATCGTCTGACGGCTTATTTTCAGGCTCTGATTCGTCACGTTCTTTCTTTCTCGATATCCTGACTGCTCCTTTTCTTGTCTTTCTTGGCTTATCAATTAGACCAGCTCCTGGCCTAATCAAATAAACTTTATCACTACTGTAACTAACACATAAATCACCACCACCATTTGGATCATATTTCAAACTAGTCATTCGATGATGATTCGACGATTCTTTATCCGGATTCTGCCGCATCGCATTAGGAAGAAATCGATAAACTTGACTATCTTGATGATAAGGAATATTTGAACCTGATGATGGTACTTTAATAAAACGCCGGTCATATATGCGTACAGTATCATCTCCACATGCAGCAGCCAAATAAATAGGATTATCTGGTCTGATTGACATAGCCGTGATGCCCACATCTCTATGTCGAAATGGAAGAAAATTTATCCTACTACGCTCTGATTGTTGTTCTGATTCGGATTCGCTTTGTGAACGAGCATCATCACTTTTATCATTAGGTTTGTCTCTGTTTTGCAAATCCCTCTTCTTTGGTTTACGCGTAGGATTCATGTCCAAAAATGTGTGACGCCTACAATTTTTATCGCAAGATTTACTAATGCGGAGATCGTATCTTTTTATTCGACCATCGTCTGCACAAGAGAAAAACACGTATGGATTATTTGGATCGGGTAAAACTTCAAACCTAATTTTTTAAAAGATAATTGTAGTTACTTAATTTTATTATTTTTTTTTTTTCGGATAAAAAATTAATCCTCAATATAATTCAAGGAACTTACGTCATATTAGTGTGACATTGAAATGCTGGTGAAGGGTTCCAATTATTTGAAGGAGAATAAGCAATAAAATCGTTAAGATCCGTGAACCTGACGATTCCGTCAGCAGAACAAGAAACTATATGTCGATCATTTGTCTTTGGCATAAATTTGGCGGAAAAGATGTTTGCAGTATGACCAGATGGTACTGAATGGAGAAGAGGTTTTTCAGGTTTAGCAAAAGGAGACCAAATATTAAGATTACAATCGTCTAGATAAGTAGAACAGGAATATATTAGTCTATCAAATTCTAATAAATTATTTATCATTTCACGTACGTGCCTGAGCCTGACAATATAAGACTGCCTGTTTCGTTCCATTCAACGGTATTTACACAACCGTCATGACCTACAAAACTCTCGGGTTTATTAAAACGCTTAACAACATATGGATCTGAATGGATAGCTTTTGTATATGGCCTCTGGTTTGGGTAAAATTCCCTCTGTACAAGAAGTTGATTTATATGAGAACGTGAATCGTGACCGAACCGGATCTTTTGGTATTCCATATTGACCACTTCATAAAAGCTCCTCCGTAATTTTGACGTTCGTTAAAGCAAGCTTTTAATTTATAATAAATAAAATAAATATCGCTATCACTATTTGGACGATCATTTCTGGAATTGTTATTGTGATGTCATATGGCCATTTCGCATAGCAGAATTAAAGAATTAAAAAAATCGGTTACCAAAGATGAATCGTTGAAAAAAAAAAAAAAAAGATTATCGCGGAAAAAAGTTTCATTGGTTTAACCATCAACTATGCTGGCATTTTGGCTTGTTTGCTCGTTACCATTTTGGCAATGGCTTATGTTTTTTCGTTATATATTGCATCATATCAGTTCACATAGTTTTAGTAGTCAACTTATAAAAAAGCGCGTTTATAAATTTATAATAAATCTAATTACTAAAATAATTATTGATAATGCATTTGATTGTTTATAAATTCTAATTCAAATGAAATCACTTATTTTATAATAATAACTTACTTAAATTATTATATTAATATAAATTACTATTATAAAATATATAAATTTAAATTTTCAAAATTTTTAATAATAATTAATATTAAAATATCATTTATATAGATTACATATAAAATGAAATTATTATATAATAAATCAATAAAATTAAATAAGTATAAAGGTTTTTATTGTTAGTATATGATTCTTTTGAATTTAACTATTAAACAAGTTATTTAAATAATAATTTTTTAAATAATTATTTATTACAAATTGATTTTTAGAATGTTTTAATTGGCCAATTTGCTATAGTAAGATATCACATGCGATATAATTATATCGCATGTGATATCCCACTTACCCTAGATTATAGTATCACATATAATCTAAATATCACATATAATCTGAATACCACATATAATCTAAATGATATAATCTAATAACCACATATAATTTAAATGATATGGTCTAAATACCACATATAATCTAATATTTTATTATTTCTTATATCTCTTTTACGTTTTAGCTATATCTTTTAGTTTTTCTTAATATTTGTATTTTTATATTAATATACCTTTTATTATCACAATATAATCTAATTACCACATACATATAATCTAAATACCATACTTTTTTTCTTATTTTTGAATCATTTACATACTAAATTCTATATTGGAGTTGTTAATTTTTTGTAGTTGTTTAAATACCTGATTTAATGTCAAGATGCTAACCTTCTGCACCTGATTGGATATTGGATTCTATATTGGTGTGTTTACTCTTTGCGTCTATTTGGTTACCTTTTAAAATGTTAAAATGTAATAAAAAATATCATGTCAGGTGGCGTAATAATTTGATGTAAATCTGCGTCTAAATTTAACCAGTACTATGATATAATTCAGGCTAATCTTTAGGGTATGTGATTTGGAGGATCTAAGCTGACACTATGGTAGCAACTTAGTAGTATCCTGAAGCTATTATAGAACTAACAGGAAACTGAGTATTTCTATTAGTTTACCAATTTCAAGCCAGCTTGAATGCTGAGTTATTATATTCAAGGATCTGATTAAATTTATGTGTTTGTCAATTTTATACTGCATCTTATTGTGCCAGTCACGTAATTCTGTTATGATATTGAACACCCTTTTATAGTTACAGGCTAGTAACAAAAACATTCCCAAAACATTCCTGAAACCCGCAAAAAAAATAATAATAAAAAAAGTAAAAAGTTCAAAAATTCATAGGAACTCATAGAAACATAGGGATAAGTAGTAAAAATACCTTCCTAGAGTTCTAAAATCCTCAGTTTGCTATACTAATGGCATTCTTGTTAAGTTTTTTTGCTATCCCTATAAATTTTTCATAGGCTAAATTATTGATAAGTCATTAGGGCTAACTTATAGCATTAGACATTTTCATTCTATTGAGAATCTGTCCTAATGTCTCTAGAGTCTACCTGATTTTACGTCTCAAAGTTTAAAATATTAAAGTGTATTCATATTTCTAGCACGTTTTCAGGCATATTAGAATAAAATAGGGCAGATTTTTTGTTATCACAGGTTATCATTAGTTTTGTATATTATAGTTAACCCATTCGATTACTAGAAAATTCTGTCTAAGTTACTAGAATAACTAGAACAGAAACTAAGACAGATTTTAGTATAGAAAAAAAGCTTCTTTCTTCATTTAAACTTGTTCTTTTATACTCATCCTAGTTGTCTTAGTTGTTCTAGTTAAAAGTAAAGTTCTTGGAAAATTTTCAAAACTTTTTCTATAATACACTTTTGGTATATATATGTATAAGATAAGTATGATATATGCTGATATGCCTATAAAAAAAAATAATAAAGTAGAAAATCTCACATTTTTTTTAGAACAACTAGAACAACTAGGATAAGTATTCAAATTCTCTTTTATTCAGCTTAAAAACACCATTTAGCTATATTTTTCTGTCTTGATTTCCATCCTAACTTGTCTTAGTTTTCTAAGACAGATTTTCTGCTAGTATCTACATTAAGTTAACTTAACTTACTTTTTCTGATAATAATATTTCCTTAACCTATGTTTTTTTGCATGTGTATCATAATAGTCATATCCAGATCTTGTTTTCTTACCGCATTCTTTATAAGAAACTTGCTTAGAATTCTGATGGACTTTACATCTCTTTGGATTATAGCATTTTCAATTGCATATTTCTCTAATCCTAAGAATATATGGATAATAATAAAAATTTCAGGATTGATTCTTCTGGGATTGTGTCTCTTTTTTCTGCCTCCCATTTATATATATCTATTAATAATATCAGGAAATTATTTTCATTTTAAACTTTTTTCTTGTGAATAATATACCTTGAATTTTGGTATAACTATAAATTATCTTGAATTGCTTAAGAAAAAATAACCTAATATGAGCTTTTAGAGTTCCTTAACACGTCTGCTCTTTTTTATCCAGAGGTCAAAAAAAATAAAATAATAGGCCAGTTGATCAGATATTCTAGTGAGAATTACTTGATAGGTATCTGAACTCATGATGATTTAGTTCTTAAAAATGATGAGGGTTAACTTCAACTCTCAATAACAAAATAGCGAACCATCAAGATATTCTATTCATACTGACCAATATAGAAAAAGCTAAAGAATACATCAATTCAATTCCTCATTATATTCTTCGTCTCTATAGATATCTTATTAATGATCAGAAAATAGTTGTTACCATTACTGACATCAAGGTATTTTTTGATATTTGTGTTCCTGACAATATGAGCATTCTTAAATTCTGGTCTAAATAAAGAACATACTTATCACTGGAAAAGACAAGAATGAAGATATTATAAATATAAGTCTATTCTGAAAGGAATGTATAAAGGCATTTCATATCCAGAATTATTATGCGAAAAAAAGCTGTATTATACCCAATAAATACTAAAAGTTTACTGCTCTTAACATCATCTTAAGCTACAATTCAAAGGTTGATCCTGATTGTAAAATAGTCACAGCTTCAGACAATACAGACACATATTATCATAAAGTTGCAAGAGAATATAGGATACCACTTTCTGGATGGGATCTATAAGCAACTATAAATATAATTACAATACACCTTATTATGCAAGATCCCATTACTGCTCACATGCATTTTATGTTCACATTGATAACTTTCATTCCATAGATAATTTTGAATTACTTTATAAAATCTATCCATCTTCTTTCTTTACTCACGATTAAATATTAGTTCTAATATACAGTAGTGGTCATAAATATCTGACCGCTCGAGATCGTCCAAAATTATTATATAACTACTCCTTAAATTTTCCAGAAATATAATATAACACAATACATGATCACCTGTAAATTTATAAGTGTCGATGATACAAAAAA
>CAJVPP010000852.1:0-25415 GCA_910592005.1 Funneliformis mosseae | reverse complement strand
AAGTTTATTAAATAATTCAATTTTTAAAATTAAGTTTTAAAAATTTATTATAATAATTTTTTAAAATTTTTCTTAAAATTTATATGTTTATGAATTAATTGAATATTTATTACTAATAAAAGTCATAAAATTTCTTAATAAATTATAAAAAAAATTATAATTAAAATTATTCTTTATAATAAATTTTATAATACCTATTATGATTAATATTATTAAAAGCAAACGTTAATAAGTTTATCAAAAATTAAAGATAAAATTTTTTAATTTGAAAATTTTTTAAAATTACAAATATTTAGTTTATAAATAATCTTATATTATTTATTATATAATTAAAAAAATAAAAGTTTTTATAATATTATATATATTTATAAAAAATATTTAAAATTTTTATTTTTTTATAAAAGTAAATCAGAAGAGAAATTTATAGTAAATTAGCAGGCAAATTTATTTATGAAAACTTACAATTTAAAGGATAATAAAAATAATAAAAAATATATAAATTAAATCTATTATTATTTTAAATATGATTGTGAATTTCATCTTAATTTAAAGTTTTATCATAATTTTATTTTTTTAAAATTTTCTTATAAATAGAATTTTAAAATTCAAAAATAAAGCATTTTCAATTAACAATTTTTTTTTAAAAATCTTTTAATACTATTAAAACCTTTAAGATATTTTAAACTGAATTTTTTTTTATAATAATTAATTTTTAGATTAAGATTTTGCATCAAAGAAATTTGATTTATAATTTTATATTGAAAATTATAGAAATACTGTTAGATTAGAACCTAAAAATTTTTTATATAATTTAAATTATTTTTTTTTTAACAATGTAGGAACTGTTATATATTTATTATTAATCATATTATAATAATTATAAATTAAAAATAAAAGATTACAAATAATAAAAATAAAAGTAAAAACAATAAAAATAAACTATAACTATCTCTTATGACTATGTTATAAATACGTTTAGATTGACTAATTATCAAAATATAATTCAGATTAGTATTTATGTAAAATTTATATATAAATTCTGTATATTATAAATTTTTCAAAATTCATTATTCTACATACCTCAATTTTTAAACTAATTAGTAATTGGATTTAGACAATTTTAATGTTATTGGAATTATTTTAATGAGAAAAACCTAATGATAATAAAATCATATTTTTAACATTAATATTAATTAAGTTATTATAAAATATATATTACTTGTGAATTAAATAAGAGATATTCAGGATTCTGCTATACTTAAAGAATAATAAGTAATATGTAAATTTTACTTACATGAAAAATACTAATAAGAAATAATATTTGTTTGTACTTTACTTTAATATCAAATAAAAAGGGAAATAAAGTAAAAAATAACTTTGATGAAATAAAAGACCTATCTATTTAACATATTTAAGGAGTAGAATATAATTCAATATTCTAATTATCACATATAGAATTAGAAATTAAATTATTATTTACAATAAATAGAAATTACCTACCTATTACTTGAAAATTAAACACTTTGATTCATGTTGCTATTTTAATGAATAAATCAAGATGATTGAGCAAGACATTGATCAAATTTAGGATATTTGTATAGTCATTTTTTTTTATAATCATGCTTTTAGAACTAAAAATAAAAAATGTAATTATAATAAAATAAGGGATTTATATAATGTGATTGTATAGAAAGTGATTTTAGAGGGAAACGATTGTATACAAAGATTTTTAAATATCATCTATATGATGTTATTTTGATAGTAATGAAAGTGAACCTGAGACTTCTATCTTTATTGTCTAATATTCAGATTCCTTTTAGAATTAGTTAAATTAATTAAAAAACTAATGGTAAAATCACAAATAAGCATTTATTGTTTACCTTTCATGTTCACCTTAATGATTGCAGAGTTAGTAGTCAAGTTTATTAGTCTTTCTATAAGAGAATATGACTTTATCTAGTTAAAGCTTATTTTTTTAAACATTATTTTATAATACTTAAAGATTGAGAAAATATTTTATATTATATACTTTCATTCGCTAATTTTTCTTGACAGATTAGGAAAAATATTAATTAAATTTTAACTAGAATTGAGAAGTAAGGTTTAATACTAGTCTAAAAGATAATAATAAAATAAAACTTACAAATCCATTAAAACTTTTTTGCAGTACAAATAAAAGTTATTCCTTCATCTCTGTTTATTTTTTCCATTATTCCAATTTTAATTTATCTTCTTCTTTCTGTAAAATTGACAGCAAAGATATAAATATTTATTATGTCAGTAATTAATATTTGCGAATACTCACTTTAAGAACATTTCAAGGTAAGACTCTAGAGAATTTGTTCATATAGATAGAGCTCAATGATGCTTAACATATGATAAAAATATCAAATTAATTTGTTCAAGTCTAGAATTAGATCAGTCTGATCCAGTCTGATCTAGTCCAAAAAGATCAGTCTTTCATTTTTCTTTAAACTAAACTAGTCTATAAGTCAGTCCTAAGACCAGTCTTATACCATTCAGTTCTCTACCAGTCCAGTCCAGTTCAGTCTAAAATTTGCTTACTCTCAAAACAAACCAATTTATAAGGCTAATTCAAAGATTAGTTTAGAATATACTAGAAAAAATATATATATAAAATGATCAATTTAATAATTTAATAAAATAATTGTATACATTAATAAATAAAAAAGTATAATAAAATAATTGCATATGAAATGATTTCTGCATCTTCTTAATCTCATTATTTTTCCATTTTTAATATTTCTATTTTAGATATTATCATTATAGTAAAATATTAGAATAAATCCAGGAATTGATTTATGGACTGACTGTTCTATAAGAAAGATGAAAACTAGGTTGATCTAACTCTAATTTTATAGTATTTAATAAATAAAACAATTTTTAGTATTTATAAAATTTAAAATAATATATTATAAATAATAAAAGACCAGTTTAGACTGGTCCTTAGAATATAGACTGAGAACTGTAAAGACTGGTCTTATTAATCAATCTAAGATTAAACTTATCATGACTGATCCATCTTTACTTAAATTAGATGTCTACAATGATTATATGAACTCACTGAACAATCTCTTCATTATGCATGTCACTTTTGTTTAAAATAGAAAGAAATCTCTTTATATTTAGAGAAGATCTGAATGGGATGTTCTTACTAGTTGTGAATCAAGACTTTTATTTTACTTTTTGTCCTGTAAAATTAATTGTTTATAATTTAAGACAGTTAAAAGATCATTCAATTAGTATCACTAATATTAGCTTTATGTAATTTTGCTTAATTTTATCACTACAGCACCAGTTAAAGCGCTGGAGTATCTTGAGATATCATCAAACTTGATGAAGACTTCAAAGTTAAAGTTCTTAATCATAGACAATAATAAGACTTATAGATATACTTGATTACAATTCAATTTCACTTGTGTCAATTTTTAGCGATTCTGATATTCTACAAAAGTTTACAAGATATTAAATTACATTTCAACATTGTGTTTATTCTTTTATAAGGAAAAAAGTTTGGTTAGTGAAGAACAACAACTTAATATAGGCACTGTGATACACTATATATCTAAAAAAATATTCAGAAGATCAGCAAAAAGTTAATTCTTCTTAGTATGAATAACTGGAATTGTCAAGCATTCAAAAAGGCATTTAAAGGATTAGCAAAAAGTTGATTCCTCCTAGCAAAAACAACTATTGTTGATTAAGATTCACAAAGGTGTCTCAAAAGCATAGCAAAAAGTTATACAATCTTGTCATAGAGACGTAAATACTAGTACAGAGTACCTGTTGATATAATGCAAGTCATATATGAACCTTTATCCTATCATTAGCACTCCATTCTATGATATTTGTATTAAAAATTACTTGCCTTATTTGACAAGAGCTTTGCGGCTTTCTATGTCTTCTCTTTATTCCTAACAACCATCAATTAGCAACTGTAAACTCTTTATTATAGAATCATTTGCCTTTTGATACATTTAGCTTCCTTAAATCTTCTCAATGATATGCTTGATGGAAATCCAGGATGTTCCAATCATTTAAGTCAATATTGTCAAAGTATGTATTCCTTTTAACCATCTCAACTACATGTTAATCAAAAAAAGGAAGTGAGAAGTTAGAAAGTTAGCAAACATAAATAGGAGGATCAAAAAAAATGTTTGAAATATGAGACATGTTACGCCAATAATTTCTATATTAGGAAGGATTTCAGGTGTTAGCAAATTTATCATACCATATTTGTATCACACATTTTCAATCAACAAAAAAGGTTGACCAATAATAAAATAAGACCATATTCAATATCAATAATAATGTATAATATTTAACAAAGGTATACGTAGTGAATCTTATCATCCACCATATGTTTTAGCCGCTGAAAACTTGTGCAGATAATTTACGTCTCATATGTTCATATACATTACCTCAAATACTCTAGATTGATATCCTTGTGATCTTAAACTTTGAGAAATAGCTTCAACTGTCACATCTGTGAAAGGAGTTGCATCGCCTTCCTGTCCTGTTAGTGGAAACCTTTAATAATTATTGAAAAATAATGTATTAGTTTAAATTTTGAGTAAATTAAAACTAGTAAAAGTTATAGTTACCTTTCCCAACAAACATTCAACCATATAACAAGATCTGGTGTAATTCCTTCAGTGGTAAAAGGCATGTCTTCTTGACGATATGTGATACCAATTGTTCCTTTTGTCTATGTCTCCTAGCTAATTTGTCTATAAATATATGTGTGAAAATAAAATTAAAAGTTTCGCGAATTCATAACAAATATTCTTTTACCTCTCATCTGTGGTACTCGTGTACTTCTAACTCTCACTTTAATAAATTTCATTCCCTTGTTTATGTTGCTCGATAGTCCGAATTTTCCTTTTTGCTATATGTGTCATATAAACACTTGCCAGACTTTAAACTAAAATAGATCGGAAAATTTCTGACGTGTTAAAAAATTAAAAATGTTCAGCTAGTATTGCTTTATTGTTTATTATTTTTTTTACAACTTATAAAATTTTAAAGTCACCTGACATTTATGTCGTTTTATAGGTAACAGATAATGGTTGACCATTCATATTGTGTTTAATAGTCATGTTACTATTAAATGATGATGAGTAATCAAACTTTCTCGAAACTTTTTCCTATATATATAAACCTCTAATATGAAACTTATGGAACAATAAAGATTCTTTTGACGTGTGAGCTGGTTAAGAACGCGAAGGTAAAAAGGTAAACTATTTCTTTATTTTATTTTATTTTATTTTATTTTTATTTTATTTTTATTTTTTAGTTGTCGGGTTGTTAAGGTCAGAAAAGAAGGTAAGCCATTTACAGTATGTATTTTGCTTTGTTTCTTTTTTTTTTACGACAGGTTGGTTGGAAGATAAGAAGGTATGTCATTTCTTTATTTGCTTTTTTTTTGTTTGTTTTATTTTTGGTAGGCGGGCTAGGTAAAAAGGTAAGCCATTCCTTTATTTGCCTTTTTTTTTGTTTTGTTGTTTTTTGATGTGAGGGTTGATAAGGACGCAAGGTATGTCATTTTCTTTATTTGCTATTTATTGTTTGTTTTATTTTTTGATGGGCGGGCTAGATAAGAAGGTAAGCCATTCCTTTTATTTTGTTTGTTTGTTTTTTAAGAACGAGGTATGTCATGCTTTTATTGTTTGTTTGTTAAATTTTTTGGTTGTCTTTTTTTTTTTGTTTTTTCGCTGGTATGTCTATCTCTTTTATTTGCTTTTTTGTTTTTTTTGGATATTATGGGGCAGCATGATGTTACGCGTGGGTGGGGGCGTGACTTGCTTATCTTTGGTAAGCCCGTGGGTACCCAGTTTTCTGGCAGTCTCATGGTAGGGCTGGTTGGGAATTATCGGAACGGCATAGTACTGTGCGTGGGAAGGAGCATGGGCGCTTACATTTCGTAAGCCTATGGGTACCAGCTTTCTGCTGCAGTCTCGTAGTAGGGCCGAAGTATTTTGTTTAAGAAAATCTTTTCAAACGAATACGCAAGAATATTTGTTTAACTGACGAAACTTACGAGCTCCTTAAGGAGTACTTTATTTATTTACCAATAGTGAGGAAAAATAAAAATCATATTACATTTCAAATAAAAAAACTTTTTAAACGCGAGGTCAAACAGAAGCAAAAAATCGTATATATATATTTTTTAATGATTTGCGAGGCTGGAGTGCGAGACGAGGCGCATTTTGACAAGTATAAATCGTAAAATAAATCGTAAATAGAAAATCAAATCTTTATAAATGAGTTGATGGTTCTACTTTTAAGTCTATAGTTATACATCAACCCTTTTATTTAATCTGTAGATTTCCCCTTGACTATTAATATTATATTGATTACCGAAAAATTTTGGATCGATATAAGGCAAGCCAACATTTCTAGTGTGATGCTATTTTTTTTTTTTTTTTTTGATAAACCAAAGTTTGATGTACAATATATTGTCCAAGTTCTTCAATTACACATTAAGGAAAGAAAATTAATCTCGATTTATAGTAATTTACAAAAAAAATAATATCATATTCGTGTAAACGTTTGCCAATTGGAATGCTAAGCCATATTTTAACGTAGCATATTCAGGATTAAATTTTATAAAAAAAAAGAAAGCGATTAAATTTATAATAAATAATTAAATAATATATTAAATGTATTATCAAATATAATTACAAATTTTTGTAAATTATATTTAAAAAAGAAGTTTTATTTGATCAAATTGATGTAAAAAATTATAAAAGTTAAACTTGAAGATAGTGAATTTTTTATATTATTATTGTAAAAACAATTAGAGGAATTTTTGAATAATAAACAAATTATTGAATTGAATTTTTAACTAAAAATCCTAATGAAAATTATATTTGATAGTGAATTTAAATTAGAAATTAGATAATTCTAAATTAATTAGTCCGGAACGTAAGCGAAGGACTTATATGTCTGTGCTCGGTTTCTGTTTGTCCACCCGCTCAAAATTTGAGTCGATACGTGGTTGGTCCCTTGTGCTCCGGACTTAACAACAATTTCCGAAACCGTTCCCTAGTTAAACTTCTATTAATAATTTTATGTCACGCAAATAAATTGATTGCGTAACCATCATGACTATACACACAAATTAGGAAAGAGTGACATCAAATTATCTAACAAACGTAAAGTTTGAAAGCATTCTTCCTTTTTCCATTTTTGTAAACAATATATAGTGACCTTTGCATTAAACGGCTGGAAAAAAAATAAAAAAGAAAATCATTTTTTTGCATATAAAGTAAAATTTATTTTTTTCCGGTAGTTTCCCCCCCTTTCTTTCCATACCTGTGATGTATTATCGTTAGGTAAATTATAAATATAATGAAAGGATAAAAGAGACAAATTATTAGTTAATTCAAGTGTGTGAAAAAAGTACAAAAATAGAAATACCGATCGATCGTAAATTTTATGACATAAGTTAAGGTGATCAACACATGACCCCGTATAAATAAATATAAATAGAGGAAGCTAATGGAAAAATAACATCATTTGAGTGGAGATGACTAATCGATTTAGTACAAAATTGCCAACATTATTACGAATAAATCGATATTCTTCATACGAAAATTTTCAACATATTCAGAGATTAAAATTAGGAGCTTTACAACCCGTTCGTTTCACTTCAACTTCTTCTAAATTATCTTATTACTTTCATGAAAAAACAGGATTTTCCAAAACATCAAGACTAATGGAGTCAGCTTCGACAATCGGTGATATCTTCTCTGAAGATAATAGAATTGCAGTTCAGAACAAACCAATTAAAGAATTGATTCATACTCTAATTGTTTACAGATTATGCTCTTTTCAATGGTTAGTGAATCGTTCTCCAGGATTAATATCATTTGCCGAAAAAGCAGGTCTTTCAGCACCTATTTACTGGTTAATAAAACGTACCTTTTTCGCTCAATTTTGTGGGTATGTACGTTTTGTTTTTTGCAAAAATACTGCTATCATTTATGGGTATTAGTTTATTCTAATCGTATATATTCATTGAATTTATAGCGGAGAAACTGCTGAACAATGTATAGACTCTATGTCTCAATTAAAAACGCATGGGATTGGATTGATACTTGATTTATCAATTGAAGCGGATATAAATGAAAATGGATCTTTATCTCTTAATGAAAGTCGTAATATCGAAGCAGATCACGTGTCCAGATCGATGGCTAAATGTATAACGACCGCTGCATCACAACCAAATAGTTTTGTGGCGTTAAAGTTAACTGGTTTATCTAATCCAACAATATTGCGAAACTGGACTTTGACTTTAAATTCTTTGTCCAAATCATTTGATAAATTTGATATAAATAAAGATGGCAAATTAGAACGGTCAGATTTCCTTAAATTCGTTTACGAATTATTCGGCGATGATAAGGAAAATGTTGCCAAAACATTGTTTGACCATGCCGATGAAAACAAAGAAGGTTTGATCGATAAGGTTGAATTTATTAATATGCTTTCTTTAGATAATAAATATTCTCGATCTTTATTGATTTGTAATGAAGACTTTCATTTGAAGCAAGAGGATTTTGAGGATTACGATAAGATGATGGATCGTCTTAAGGAACTTTGCGAACTTGCTCGAATAAAGAATGTTCGCTTAATGATTGATGCAGAACAAACATATTTTCAACCGGCCATAGATGATGTAGCCATGAAATTATCCGCAAAGTATAACAAATCTGATAACAAAAATGGTCCAATTATTTTCAACACGTATCAAATGTATTTAAAGGATTCAACCGAAAGGTTGATGCGAAATTATAATTTGTCAAATCGGAAACAATTTGTATTTGCGACAAAAATAGTGCGTGGAGCTTATCTGTATAGCGAACGCAAGAGAGCTAAAGAAATGGGATATCCTGATCCAATTCATGACACAATCGAAAACACTCATGCAGCTTATGAGTTTGCTGTGGAATTTCTATTAAATAAACTATCTGAAGCTCAGAAAACATTTGATAAGCAATTAGATATTTCAAATAGTCCTGTAGTGTTTATGGTTGCTTCTCATAATAAAAGATCCATAATAAGGGCATTACGACAGATGATGGATCTTGACATTTCAACCAAATCTGGTCTAGTTTTGTTCGGGCAATTGTTAGGTATTGTTAAAAACTATCTATTAATACATCAAAATTTGATAATTTACTGATAATTATTTTTTGTAAAGGTATGTGTGATACAATTACTTATACATTAGGAAAATATGAATGTGGAGTTTACAAATATGTACCCTATGGCAAGGTATAATAAATCATCGTTTTATCTAAATTTTTTTTATTTAAGTCTCATGAATTTATAAAGTATTCTTTTTTTGTAGATTAATGAAGTTATACCTTACTTAATAAGAAGAGCTCAAGAAAATTCTTTCATACTTGAAGGTATAAAAGAAGAAAGTCAATGTTTATGGAAAGAGATTATAAATCGTATTTTTCACATTCAACCTTTAATATCAAATTCTTAAAATAATAGATTCTATTTCTATATATAATAACATATTATAAATTAAATAGCTTATTAATTAATATTTTTTTGTTTACTTTACCTTTTTTTTTATTATATTATAAATTTATTAAATATTTTTTTTATACTAAATATATTAAATACTATTAAAAATATCAATAAATAAAGATATAAAAATATATTAAATTTAAAAATTTTAAAATAAGCTTAAAATCAAAGTATATATAAAAAAAAAACTAATTATTATTATAATTTAAAAATTATATTTTATTTTTATTATTTTAATTTATAATTTAATTTATATTTTATTAAATTATTTAATATATTATTAATTATTAAAATTATATTTACAGATTTTTTTTATTATATTTTTTTTTTTTTATATATATATATAATTGATCATTTCTTATATAATCATTCCTTTTTATAAGCATATTTTGTTAAGCTAAATTAATAATAAACTTATAATAAATCTTCTACATATAAAATTTATAGTTCTAAAGAAATAGTTATATAGAAAATCAATTGTATTATAAATAAATTTAAATATAATTATATAAATATTATTTATAAATAATAATTAAATATAATATTTAAGTTAAAATAATAATGTAAAAATAAAATTAATCAGAGAATGTTTTGAAATAGTTATTAAGTTTGAAACAGAAAATCTATAAAACAAAAAACTTTGTAGTAAGTCTACAGATTTATTATATTATTATAAGTTTATTTACTTAATGATATTTATTTTAAACTATTCATATTTAATAGACTTAAATGTATTAAACTAATAAATAACTATCATATTTTTTAACAAAAAAATTTATTTTTTTTATTAATTAAAAAAAATCAGAATAAATATATAATACTTAGCAATTAATGATATATAAAATATTTTTTATTTTTTTTAATTGTTTTATTAATAATAAAATAGATAAAATTATTTAAATATATAATAATTAACAGTTAATCATATATAGATAAATTATTATATAAATATAAATAAATAAAAGAATTGATATTTTATAAAATCTTTTATTTTGTATATTATATAGTCATTTATTTTATTTTGTAAATAAAGATTTTAAATTTAATAACCTAATTAATTTATTTAAAAATATAAATGATTTATCAATAAATAATAAATTTTTTTAATTAAAATTATAATAAAAAATTATTATAAAATATTTTTTTTAATTTTTTTTATTTATATTTTATATTTTAATTATTTCTTAAAAAAATTTATTTGAACGATATTTATTAATTAAATTAAAGATTTTTAAAAAAGGAATTACTAAAAAATTATTTATTAAATATAATATAATTTAAAAAATATATATATATATATTTATTTATTTTATAATTTTTATTGTAAAATATTTATACAGTTCATTATTTATATAATTATATATTTGAAATAAAATAATTTTATATGATTATAAAGTTATAATAAATTAAATTTAAAATCTATTAATATAAAAATTATAATTAATAATTTTATATTAATATAATAAGATTTTTTTAATAATTTTATTAATTTTATATAATAAAAAAAAATGTGTTTATAAGAAAAGAGAATTATAAAAGCTGATTATATAAAAATTAATTATATTAAAATTATATATTATTAATTAATGATATTATTTAAATATTAAAATTTAATAAAATTTTAAAAAAAATAAAATTATTATAACTTAGTTAAACTTTAAAACTTAAATTAGTTAAAGTAATAAAATATAGTTAATAAATATAATTATTATTAATTATTAAATTTAAATATTATATTAAAAATTTTTAAGTTTACATAGAATATACATATCTGGATTATGCACAGATATATTTGTCACTAGTTTCATATTCTTTACTTTTAGTTTTTACTATTTATTTCAAAAACTTAAAATTTTTGATGAAAAATTATTATTTGTTATACCTTATTTGTTATATAGTTAAATTCTTAATTTCTTAATTCTAGTGAAAATAATGTTAATATTGGCTGTATTATGTGATACATGTATAAATTTTTATATATAAATAGAAATTACCTATTATATTTATAAAAAATAAATTAAAAATTTTATATATATAAATATTTTATATTTAAAATTACTTATTTTAGATTTGATAAAATGTTTTAATTTTTAATTTTACTAATTTTTTACTAAGAGTTTTAATATAGTTTTATCATTTTATAAGTTTTAATGTATAATTTTATTTTTTTTTAAATTTTATAGATTATTTAATAAGGTTTTAATATAATTTTGCTAAATTTTTATCTTTTATCATTTAAATGATTTATAAAACTCTAGATTTTATTTATCAATTTTATTTGTAATAGAAAAAGAACTACCAAAAAAAAATTTTTTTAAATTAATATTAAATCTAAATTTATTTTATTAAAAAATAATATTTAACTTATAAAGTAATAAAAATTTTTTATAATTTTCTTTTTTTTTACTATTAATTTTATAATCATCAAATAAATTATAAATTATTATATAAAATTTTATGTTATAATTAATTAAAGATTATGCTTGCTTAAATATTTTTACTATTTAAAAAATAAATTTAATTAAAAAAAAAATTATAAAATTTGTTTATTAAATAATAATATTTTTTTTTTAAAAAAAAAAAAAATTAATTTCAATATAAAAAAGAAAAAGATTCTATATATTATTATAATCTATATTTATAAAAATAAAAAAAATTAACTTTTAAATAATTTTTTTTTTATTTTATGATAAATTATTAAATTTTAATTCTTATAACTATTTTCTTTTATCCAGAGTTTATGAAAACCTAGAATAATTGATTATAAAAATTACTAAGAATAAAATCGTAAAAATTTGCTAATGATAATAAAAGTTACTTACTTAAAATTCCTGCTACAAAGCCTGAAACAGCCTGTACACCATCAGAAAATGTATACCCAAATAAATCATATCCTAAAAAAAAAAATTTATATTAATGCTCTTTAATCAATAAGATCAAATAAACACATTATACTTACCACAGAAACAAAAATCCATAATAAATTTAACTAAACTAATATACAACCAATATTTTCTATCTTTTAATTTTTCTAATTCATTTTCAGATAATTTTTCTTTTGATTTTTTAGTTTTCTCATTTAATAACCAAATTCTAAATATAAGTTCATGAATATCCAAGATAATATTTACAAACCATAATTTAAGGGCAATAGGTTCTGATCTTTTAGCTACCGATTTATCTAAAATACCAACTTTACCAAGACAATATAAATCATCAAAAATATCATTAAAAAAGCCAACAATCGAATTAATAAATCCCAAAGTATTAACAGCATGTTCATAACGAAGTGCGGTGTGTGGTAAATTACGAGCGCCTGCTACGTACTCTTTAAAATCTGCGTATGGTTCAAGAAAATGTGCTAATCGGATTATTTTACGAGTATTAGAAAATTGAGATGTCATGGCAATTAAACGAGAATAAAGTTTAGGATATTTTGTCTTCTTTTTATTAATATGAAGCCAAAGAATAATTTTTCCAAAATACTGAATAATCTTTAAGAATTTATCGCGACCATCGGAGTGAACTAATAATTTCCGAAGAATATCTACATTTGGTTTTGGAATAGGACGGGTTATTGATGGAATCTTATTGTTTGTAGAAGGTTTAAATACGGTTGTAATTGCAGTTATGGACGAATCCGTAAGTAAAGCAGGTGGTTTTGAAGTTGTGTTATACATGGTTACAATGTGCAATGAAAGAGAGTTTAAATGAGAAATTTAAAATCAAAAAGAAAGAATAGCATAATAAAAAAAAAAAAATGCAATTCGTTCATGTACTTTTTTACATTGATCATTGTGTCCATTGTGTGTAACTAATATTAATTAATTCAAACTTTTTTAAAAATTTTAAATTTCAAATACATATTTTCTTTCTATTTCTTTTTAATTTTAACCTGACTTTCCTTTACCGAGATTAATTGTACCATTTCTTTCTCATACATTATCATGCAACAGCCCAAAACACAACCACCTACGTCAGTGCTTAGATCTTGTGCTAATATTTCATTAGGGATCTTTCATTTTCCATTCCTTATAATGACAAAAATCACTCAAAAACTTTTAAGCCCTGTTAAACGTAATCAAAGACGTATTCAAAATCGTTCTCCGACTTTTGTTTTTAAAATAATATGGACGCTTGCATTATTAATAGGAGAAATTATTATTTTTTCGTATTCAATGCGAAAATGTTCTTGGCCAGAACATAAGAATTGGGTAGATTTCAAAATAATTATTTAATTGAAATACGATATCTTTATTTTATTATTTTTAATTGTAAAATTTAATTATAGAACACCACAGAAACAAGGCCTATTCATGTTGCAATAATCGCTGACCCACAAATAATTGATGATTATTCTTATGGCCGAACCGGTATACTTCAGAGAATTTCTGAAATATATCCTGATATGTATATGAGAAAGAATTGGATAAATTTACAAAATATATTTGATCCTGACGCAATAATATTTCTTGGTGATTTATTGGATGGAGGAAGAGAATGGGATGATAGGAAGTAAGTTAAATTAAATTTTAATTAAAAGTTGTTATTTTATTAATTTTTTTTTTTTATTTAATTAGATGGGATAAAGAACTTCATCGATTTCAGGACATCTTTTTACCAGAAAAACCATTAAAGACTTCAATTTTTTATTTAGCGGGGAATCATGATATTGGTTTCGGAGATCATGTAATTCCAGAAGCGTTTTACAGATTTCGAAAAGAATTTGGACCATTAAGTTATATGACAAATATTGGTAATCATTCATTTATAGCTTTAGATACAATAACTTTGAGTGGTTCTAACGAAACTTTGAAAAAGGATGCGAAAGAATTAATACAGAGGCTCGAGAATGGTGAAATTTATGTATTAAATATTTAATATTTTTTTTTTTGAAATTACTTGTTAATTTTACTTTTTTTATTTTTTTAGATACAACGAATTCCCTTCCTCGCATATTATTAACACACGTTCCTTTGTATCGTCCGCCGAATACTGATTGTGGAACACTTCGACAACAAAGTCGGTATATTAAACAAGGTGCTGGCTACCAATATCAGAATTTAATAGTAGAATCGTTAACAAATTATATTTTAAATAATATAAAGCCAATGTTAATATTTAGTGGAGATGATCATGATTATTGTGAAATTTTACACGATGAATTAGATGGAATTCCTGAAATTACAGTTAACAGCTTCAGTTTTGCAATGGTAAATATATCGTGATACCTTTTTTTAATTGCTAAATGATATTAACAATGTTAGTAATTATAGGGAATTAGCAGACCGGGTTTTTTGCTTTTAAGTCTTTATAATCCTTTAAATAATGATAGTTCAACAGAAACCAACTTTACAACATTTGCTTATTCTCAATGCTTACTACCGAATCAAATTCGAATATATATTTGGTATATAATATTAATAATTGCAACAATATTTTGTATTTTTTCGCACACATTTATTAAACTAAAAAGAAATGCTGAAATATTACCTGTATGGAAAAGATATCATCAGAAAAGAAAATGGATGATATTTACTTCACGATACTGGAAGACGATAGGCAAAGAAATTGGTGATATTGCTTTAATTGCGCTTATAATTTACTTAGTTTGTTGGATATGGTTTTTACTTTAAAAGAATTTATCTAAATTATATAATAGTTTAATTTTCAATTTAATAAATAATTTCAGAAAAATGTTGCTAAGGTTTTTAATAATTTCATTAGAATATTATAATTAATGTATATACAAGCATATTATCTATATATATCTCTTAAAAAATTCATTTTTCATAAGAAATCTCAAACTCCCGAATTAATAATAATACTACATGAATAATACATTGAATCATATCTTTTGTAATAAGCAACTAGATAATGGGCGTACTGTGGGTATTAAATTTAGGGAAGAGAGGAGAGAGGTCAGGTCGCGAATAAACCGAATGAAAGAGTGCGTGAATGATAGATTTGAAATCAATTCAAATGAAAGAAAGATTAGGCGACGAAAAAAAAATTTGTACTATAATAGAAGATAAATATCAAATCGGAAGCCAATTTATCTTATAATTATAAAAATTTTGGGTATCTTTTGAAAATCAAAAACATGTAAAACCAACTGAAGAATTTGAAAAAAAAGATGCAAAACTTAATAATATGATGTTACTGTTCATCATTCTACAACAGAAAAGTTGGAAAAAATAAATTCGTTGAATAAATGGTTGAAAAGCAGTCATGACGAAATTTAAGAATCCGTTCAACATTTTCGATAAAATTGTTGAAGAAATAATGATAGTTAAAGAGGTGTTCATTGAAAAGCTCGTAATTAGGGTTACATGAACAAATTCAAAACGAAAAATTAGAAAAAGAAATCATTGAATATTAAATATTTCCAAAATATCGATTTGATTCAAGAAACCGATGGTTAGATTAGTAAATATATATTTGATCAAATTGATGCATCTAATAATTTAAATCTTCAATTCGGACTTGCTGAATTAAAAATTATTGTCAGATCTTCTCCGTAACAAATAACCATGTAAAACTTTATTGCCTTGTTAATGGAGACTAAGGATGTGATGGAAAGTAAACGTTCCATTCGATGATGATACCATGGAGGTTGACGTCGTACTTGTAAACAACACGGAGACGGTGTACAGAAATTGACGTTTCCTAATAAGAAAATTAGAAATGTCTTTACTGAGATCATATTATTGTCGAACTACTCCCCGGTAAGTATTAGACTCCGTTCGAATATTACCGTTTAATAATTAATATAGTGTGACAATGCCTTTTATTCTCAAAAGACACTTCAAAAAATTGCGCAGTTTAGGTCTGCATCATTCAATGCAATGCATAAAAAGATTACCCCGAATTTACCTGTTGCAAAAAAGAAAATGTTAAAGGAAGGAACATATCCGATTTCTCCTCAAATCAGCAGACCTTTACCAACAACAAAGTTAGGGTGCCTGAATAGATGTTAACTCAGTAATTCTCCTAAGTTAATTGGCATGTTGCTCTTCTACTTAGGAGTTACCCTCCTTTTTGCAAAACAAAAAAAAAAACGCGTCTTTGCACTTAAATCCTGCTCCTGCTTTCTTGCTTCACTTATAAAATTTGTGGTCCAAGCGTTGTCATGTGACATTAATGTTCTGAATCTACCTGTTTGCAAAAAGAAAATGTTAGTAGATCAGATTTTTTATTTAATGATAAAAAAAGAAACATATTTAATTTCTTTTTAAAATCAGCAGACCTTTATCAATAACAAAGTTATAATGCTTGAAAAGATATCAACCCAGTAATTCTTCTAAGTCAATGAACATATTATTCTTCAACTTAAGAGTTATCCTTCCTTTGTAAAACAAAAAAACATACCTTTATACTTAAATCCTGCTAATCCTATATCTGTTTTCTTGCTTTACTTAAACTAAACTAATAAAATAATTTTATATGTAATAGCATTTTTTATAATATAATGTAAATATTCTCTATCTTATAAAATTTGTGAATCAAATATTATTAAAATCTAACTAATTTAAAAAGGATGTTATTGATAATATTAACCATTTATAATACTTTATTTATAAGGTAATAGAAAGTCATAATATAAATTATTTTTATGATTTTTTATATAGAAAATAACTTTAGTAATTCATATTATTCTGATATTTTGATTTTGTAATAAGAAAGAAAAAGATTATTTTTGAAATATAAATTTGTTTTTAAAAATTATAGCTTGATAAGTTTTGAGAAGTTTAATAAAAATATATATACTATATGTAAAGATTAATCAAGACATGTTTTTAAACTTTTAATATAAGAGTATATTTATAACTATATCAAATTTTTTAATTTTATTACTTTTTAATTTTTGGAAATATCTAATAACTGATATATAAAGATGAAAAATTAACGGTTAATTAAGATTTGGTTAATTAAACAGTTAATTAATTCTTAATTAGTATTAAATATTTTTTATATCATTATACCATTCTAAATATAATTTTATAATAAATTATAAAAATGTTTTTTTTTATTTTATTTGTTAACTAAATATCCTTTGATTAATTATCTTTTGATTAATTAACACACCTTTCTACTGATATGATTATTAAATGAAATACATAAACTCATAAATAAATATTTGACAATTTTTCTAAAAAATTTTTGATTTCTATTTTTTCTAAAGTGAATATCTTTAAACAAAGAAAAGTTTCTTGATCATTCTAGTAATCAATGTATTTTTATTTTAAGAATTAATAATTTTATATTAATTAATTTTTATGTTTAGAATCTGAAAAAACTATTATAATAATAGATGAATCTAAAAAATTTAATTCAAATTATGCATTATATAAAACATCTATCAACCTAAAAAAAGATTTATAAAGTAAAGTAAGTAAAAAAAAATTTTAACAATAAGAAGGCAAAACTAAGAAAAATTTTGACTTAAATAGTCTGATCTAACTAGTTTGAAGTGATAATTATTAAAAATGATTATTTATATTTTCAATTAAAAATATATTATAATAGATAATTAATATATTATAAAAAATAAAAGTTACTTTAAAGAAATAGATATGATTAATTAGTTAGAATTACATTCATCTTTTCAATTTTAAAACTTAAAAAAGGTAAAGAACATCTGCTATTATTAAAAAATAAAAGAGGAACTATTCCTTGCAAAGTTAATATTCAAGTTATTAAAATCTAATAATCTATCATCATTAAAAACAAAAAAGGTACTATTTATTACAGAAATGATATTTAAATTATTAGAATTCAATTATAAATATAATATATTTAATTCTTTTCTTTTTTTTATTAAATAACATATTATATATTCTATGATCTTTTTCACTTCATGAACATTACAAATTTTACGAAAATAATATATAGAGAGAAAAAATAAGTCTTGATATATTTAGAAGATCTAATAAGTTTTTAGAATACTAGTTTATTCTAAAATATATAAGTCAAAAATTATGTTAAATTTTTTAGTAAAAAGATTAAATAGTTATAAAATACTGCTCAAAAGTAAAGTTTAACATTTTTATACTAGATAATCTAAAACATTATATATTTTTTTTATAATCAGTTCAGAAAAGAAGATTTATATATGAAAAATAAATCTAACAATATATAGTTAACTCTTGTTATAATAAACTCTATGTCTTAGATTTCAACTTTGCTATAAAGTTATAGTGAAGATTTTAAGAGATTTAATTAATCAATTCACTATTACAAGTGTATTTTTATTATATTTGTTTAAAAAATTCATTATATCAAGAATTTGTTATATTAAGAGTTAACTATAAAGGTAAAATTAAGAAAAAATCTGATCTGAATAGTGATTATATAAAAAATGCATATAGTTAATTTATTAAAACAGCTTTCACTAGATTTATTACTATTTATTTTAAAGAATTTTTTAATTTAGAATCTAAAAAATTTTTGCAATATAAATGATATAGACAAACAAGGTAGATTTTAAATAATTAAAAAGAAAAATTCTTTTTAATTTTCAGATTATATTATTCAAAGTTAAAAGAATGTAATAAGAATATCAATTATAGTAAGATATTTTACAACTCAGAATTTCTTAAATGCATATTCTTCAGAGAAATATCAGTTAAAAATGTAAGTACTTGTATTAGATAAGATAATGAAAAGGCTTAGTTTATAACTTAAAATATTCTGTTTTGCAATTTTTATTTGAAGATATAATGTATAATATGCATTATTTATAACATTTCAATCAAGCATTTTTTATTTATCAGAAGTATTAAAACAAATTTTATATTTCTTATTGATAGATAAATTTCTTTATTTTACTTTATTTATTAACTAATTTTAATACAGATATGATGCTCCTAAACTATAGAAATATATTGAGCTAAAGGAAAATAAAGTAGAAGATAAATCTCAATTAAAAAGATTTTAAAAATTAATATGTAAAGAAAAGTAAAAACTAATTTATAATTCAAAACTAACTCATTTTAAAATAATACATTACCATTTATTTTAAATAAAAAATCAAAGGTATTATACATACTTTTAAAATATAATTCATTTAAAATTTTGAAGAAAATATAAAGTGTGTTAGCAAAATTTAAAGCTAATAATAGAATTATATTCAAATTTGAAATATTTTAATATATATTTACTCAATGTATTGATTGTCTGATTAATCATACTAGCTATATAAGTTATATTTATTTAATTTGAAAAGAAAATACAGTGGTAATCAAAAGTATTGCATCACCTGAATACAAAATTTAAAATGGAAATATCTTGTAATTTAAAAGACACAGTGTTATAAAACTTAAATATAGAGTTTGTCATACCTTAATCTTTATCAATCTCTTTCATCTTTTTTTTTAAGAATATTTTTTTTTTTTGTTATAAAACTTTCGCTAAAGTGGCAATGCATTTCTTTTAATCGATTTAAGAAATAAATATCAATACTTATTACGCAATTTTTTTTTGCTTCAAAACAACTATGCGACACATATAAAAAAGATGCCTTATGGCATTTTTCACCTCTTTGTAATTTTATAAAATATCTATGGTTTATCTTTCTGTTGAAAAAAGAGCTAGGATTTGTGCCTTATTTGATGAAGGTTTTTCCTCCCACTATATAGCAAACAAGAAAAATGTTTCTCAATCAACTGTTATAAAAACCAAGCAATATAAAGATAAAACTGGTAATAATAAAAACAAACCTAAATCTGAGCGTCTGCGACTCTTAACTGGTCAATATAAATGAAAAGTTTTGAAATTAATTACAATAGGTGAATGTAGCAATACTGTTGCAATTCAAAAAAAATTAAAAATAGAAGAACAAATTGAAGTTAGTGAATGTACAGTAAAGAGAACCTTACATAGAAATGGAATGAGTGCAAGGGTTAAGTGCAAAAAATCATATCTTTGAAAAACATATAGAATCACAAGAATGAAATTTGCAAAAAAATACAAGTTATGGACAGTTGAAGATTAGAGTAAAGTGATTTGATTAGATGAGTCAAAATTTATGATTTATAGATTAGATGGTAGAGAGTATTGTTAGAAAAAGCTAGGAGAACTATTATGTGATCATCATGTTAAATCAACGGTCAAATTTGAATGGGGTAATATTATGGTGTAGAGATGTTTTACATCTGATGGGGTTGATAACATATGCCGAATTTATGAACATATAAATGATGATTTATATCGCCAAATTTTAAAGGAAGACCTATTAGGAACTATCATGTAACATGAAATGGATAAAGAAAATATTATTTTTCAACAGGATAAGGGTAGTGACATATATTACCTAATATCAATTTATTATAAGCGTCTATCCACACACCCTCAGGTAAGATATTCCAATCATGTGAATATTGATCACTTTCCTTTTATAGAATTTATATATCAGTTGTAATAAAATATACTATTATGATGTTAAATAAATTAAAAGTTTATTATAAATTTAACTTTATTTTACATGAGAAAGTGTTATAAAAAATGTGTTCCAAAATTTACAAAAAAAAAGTGAAAAAAAAATAAAAAAAAAATCCTGTATAAAATTGATGTGATCATCGATTTATATCTCAACATTTCAATCAAGATTCCATGGAATTATTTGTACCATAATGATTATACTTGTTCTTGTTGCCGCAGGAGTTTTATCGTGAAGTTTTATGATATGCTCAACTTTCGTAAAATAAATGTGTTATTATTCTATCTCTTTAGTGCTAAAATGAGTCATCAAATTTTCTTAGTTAGCCCTAAGTTTAATAAAAAACTTATTTACGCTTCACTTACAAACAAATATCAAGAATTTACCAACGCTTATATATATAGTATTATGGTTAAGACAGGAAACTGCACTCCTAATCGTGCTGATATTTGTCACGAAGCAGCGAAAGAATAGAACAAAATTAAAGGCAAAGGCGAATCAGAAATTGATGATATAATTAGAAATTATCTGATTATATTGTGTAATCTATACAATATACAAATAATGAGACCAAGGTTACATGTTACTAGGGAAGACCCAACTCCTCCTCCTTCTCCTAATACTCAAACTCATTTGGTAGATCCTGTATTAAACATTTTTATAAATGCGTCAGCTCAAAAAAATTTAGCGAATGATATAAAAAAACTTGAAGAAAAACTTACCGAACTTAGGCAGGTCTATAACATCATCACGGATCCTCAAATTCAGCATGATGTTTATGCAAAAATAGAAAACTTCTGTGATGAAATCGAATCTAACAAGGAGAAAATCATAAAGTTAAAAAGGAACGCAAGTTATACTTAAAGATGTAAAGAAAAAAGAAAGAAAGCACTTATCGAAAATCAGGAAGTGGTACAGTATAATAAACCTGACTGTCTTCCACTTCTTTTCAAGCATCTGAATTTACATGATCATATTTATGATTTAATCGAATTTGAAGCAGCTGATGAAAAATGAAGAAAAGAAGTTGTTAAAGTGCGAATTATTGAAAATTTACGCAAGAATCTTGAAGAAAACTACAATATATGTATGGTATGAATAATATTGAATAATTACCTGTTGCCTCATCAATCCAATTCCATTGCTGCAAAAGCGCATCATCATTTGGCTTGGGTCACAGTAGCTGGAGTTTTACGTACTGAAATACAGGACTATCCTGATGGTCACTACTGTCTTGCATCTGTTAAATGTGCAAGGCAATTTGCCACTGTCTTTGCCAATAAATCTGTTGTCATTTCTCAAGATGATAAGGCAAAGATAGGTCTTAGGATACCAGCTGTAGGTCAGACATTCTGCACATTACAGTCAGTTTACGAACCTGTTTGTGTAGCTAATTATGACTTTTCTGCAGGATATAGGTAAAAGTTAATTCTATCAGTTTACCTTATAATCAAACTGAATAAATTAAATGATGATTTGAGAACAGGACAACTTGCCATTTTTGTACGTCATCAATGATCCCTTGGAACTTCTTTACTCATGCATATGCAAGACCTCAAAAGCCTCATTCTAGATCCTTAATATGATGATGCGTTGAAGACCAATGGAGAAATTCAACCTATCTGGATATTATTAGTAGATGGAGGACTGGATGAGAATCCAAGACATTTAAAGAATATTAAAAAATACATTCAACTTTTTCAAAAATTTGATTTAGATTACCTCACTGTGCGAACACACACACTGGAACAATCCAAGTATAATTCTGTTAAAAGGGGTATAGCAACACTATCCAGAAAATTGGCAGGTATTACTTTACCAATCGATTACTTTAGAACACATCTAGATACACAAGGTAAAGTGATTAATTTGGAATTGGCTCTTCAAAACTTTCAATATGCCGGAGAGGTATTTTGTGATATTTGACATCGTAATTTAATTTTTGGAGAAGCGTAAATGTACAATATGTTGAAGAACTTGCCAATCTGTTTGAAAACCTGAAGTTTGGAGGTACAGAAAAAGAAAAAGAAAAAGAAAAGGCGGGAGCATGAAAACAACAAAAAAGAAATAACAAGAAAATGGAAATGACTCACCAGAATGTTTTGTGCTGTGGTCATAGATTGAAGATCATTGTAACTTGTGTCAATATTCTCTTAATATTAAAAGATGTATAGATACAAGCTGTTGTAAACTAACTCACGCACAAGAGGCTATGGATTTTTTCAGTTAAATAATGGTTTTTATCTCCAGTCACAAAAGCCAGGAACAGATATTTTACAAACTCTATACATCTTCTTGAATACTATGATCTTTTGAAAATTCCTGGGTATGATACACATTGTCCGTCCATTGACCAAATAATCTATTCACATCTTTGCTGTTCTGAGTGTGATAAATACTTTCCAACTCTCACTTATTTGACAAACTATAAACGAACAAAGCATCCTGCTAGCCGTGGGTGGCCCAAAGAAAAACCTAGACAAAATTCAGAGACTCTTGATGATTTCTCTCTTTTTCCTTCATAGCGAAAATGACCTCTTTGTGACGAAACACATTTAAGAGAATGTTTATCAGATAATGAATGATTTTATTGATTTTTTTATAACAATTATAATGTGACATTTATGTATATGCTAGTAATGCTAATAAATCTAAGCTACTGAT
Organism: Funneliformis mosseae; assembly: GCA_910592005.1. Lineage (NCBI taxonomy): Eukaryota > Fungi > Glomeromycota > Glomeromycetes > Glomerales > Glomeraceae > Funneliformis > Funneliformis mosseae. Next base: position 1,744 of record CAJVPP010000852.1, on the reverse strand, counting down.
ATTACATGATCTACAAAATCTAAGCTACTAATATCACGTGATACCTAAATGTATATGTAACCTAAGATTTTCTAATACCCTGCAGTTACCCCCACACCCCCAAAAATATTAGATAATATATGTTACCGCCCTAATGATCCTAAACATACTGCACATCTTACAAAGCAATAGTTTGAAGATAATAGGGTTAAAGTTCTTGATTGGCCAGCACAATCCCCTGACTTAAATCCCATAGAACATCTTTGAAATGAAATGAATCATCATCTGAGGTGGCTTGAAACACCTGTTAGAACACAGGATCAGTTATAGGATACAATTCAAAAAATCTGAGTTGAGTTGGGGTCTGATGTATGTAAAAAGTTAGTTGATACTATGCCAACTCATATAAATGATGTAATTAGAGCTAATGGCGGCTATACAAAATGGTAAATAATTATTTACCAAAGTTTTTAATAAGTTGGTTAGATTTTTGATTTTTTTTTATATACTTAAAAAATTTAATAAAAAATGATCAAAAGAAAAGGATCGCCTAATTGTTCAAAAATAAATATTTTTTAAAAATTTATCTCATTATTATAAACTGATTTTTATATATTAAATAGACTTGGTTATAATAAGTCTAATAAATAATTTATATGATACTGCGCTATCTTAATCACAAGAAAATGATATTTTAAAATTTGTATTCAGGTGATGCAATACTTTTGAGCGCCATTATATATACGTTTATGTATAATTACAAATTTATATTATAATTTAGAATATCTAAATATTTTTTATTATGTAGAGTTTTCTGAAATATTAATTTATAATATTATTTATTTTTACTCTATGCTCTAGTAATTTGACCTTAGTTTTTGTAGAATTATTGATATAATTATCAAAAAAATTGCTAGATTATATCTTAATTTAAAATATCTTAGTTAAAAAGGGTATTATAAAATAAATAAAGAAGCTATAAATCAGTTAAATCTAAATATCTATGTTAAAAATTTTGTAGGTACTATAATAACTTCTAATTTTATTAGAGCAATTAAAAATTATCTTATATAATTCAATAATATTAATAATCAAATTTTTACTTAAAATTTTCAAAATCTTTTAGATCTAAGTATGTGGAATAATTTGTAATAGTATTCTGATCTAAGATTAACTAGATCAACAATCTAAAATAGTAATCATTAATCAAAATTTTTTTATTTTTTTTGATAAGTGATTAACATAAACAATTATTTATATAATATGATTTTTTATCTATTACTATACTAACTTAAACTTTTAAATTATTTTATCTCATATAAAAATTATTATTAAACATGTAATCTATTGATTCATTAAGAGAATTAAATATTAAGTTCTTAGCTAAGAATATAGAATTTAAAAAGAATACTAAAATTAAAATTGAGAATGTAAAGTTAAAGTATACTTTAAAAAAATATAAAATCAGATTCATATACTTAAAACAGAAAGATAAAGAAAAGACCATTTTTATAACTAAATTAGATGATGATATCAGAAAAATTAAACAGAAATAAATACTATTAATATTACAATACAAAGTAATACATTTATACTAAAGTTTTCAATTGATTTAATAACTTTATAATTATCTATTTTGTCATCTATTTGAGAAGATTTTAAAAATTCAGATTATTCTAATTATTCTACCCAATAAAAAATTTGATATAAAAATTCCATAAAAATATTAAGTTTTATAACGTATAACTTTTATGGAAAATCAGTA
>CAJVPP010000851.1:0-25443 GCA_910592005.1 Funneliformis mosseae | reverse complement strand
TTTTAATCTAATAACATCAAAAACTAAAATGCAATAAAAATCTCAATTTTGCTAAAAAATTCTCAGAACCTGATTTTCCTAGCAATCAACCCATATAATAGTATTTTATAATTAATCATTTAGTAAACCTTTCTCTCAAGTTAATTTTCTAATTAAGTTCAAAGAATTTTATTTCATTTTCTATAATAAACTTCAAGATCTTTTGGTATTTTTTCAATTCTTTTATTTTTCAAGTGTTAACAATTAAGTAATTTTTCTTTTTCATAATTTTTATTTCATTATTTTTACAGTTTAAATTTAGAAAATAATATAAAAATAATATTATCTTTTTTACTCTCTTTCTAGTTCATCTATATCAGAAAATTTTTCTTTATAATTCTTTTTTTTTTCTTTCTCATTGATTAATTTATTTTCTTTTTCTATTTGTAAAGAAATATAAAAGTTATAATAATCAATTTCTTTTTTTATTTTATGTTAAATTTTATTCAAATTGAAAATTCTAATGATAAGAATTTTTTTATTTAAAATAGTTTATTTTAGCTTAATAATAATATATCTAAAGAGATTTTATTATATAAATCTTATTCCTTTTTGTAATATTATTTTCTGTGATAAGTTACAAAACTTTTTTAGTTATTTCTATTTGCTCAAAAGTTATTTTATTATAACTTTTGATCCATATTCATTTTTATAACTTTTTTATATTTTGTAATTATATGAATTATAAAATGAAAAAAACCTTATTTAGCAAGTTTTTTAGTTAGTATAGTAATTAGAAGTTCATAAGATAATAAACTTTATTTGTCTTTTTCATAATATCTTTAAGAACTGATAATATTTCATTATATTATTAGATAAATATATTATGCATATTGTTATTGGATTCATTTTTATTTATCTTAACATCTAAATTAAAAGATTATAATAGTTGATTCTACATGTTGGAGTTTCTACCTTAGAATTTCTTTGAGTCTTATAGATATCTGTTATACTTGAATCAATTTGGCAATTTATCATATCTTAGAATTTAAGATATATTAGTTGAACTCATAATAATGAACTTAATAGTAAGTTAATGTAATACAATCTTAGGTAAAGAACAATGTTAAAGGGAAAAGTAAAATTATATGGATTTAGATTGATTCCTTTATTTATAATACTGAAATTCGTAAGTAACTTACAAATAAATTAATTTACAATTTAAGCAAAAAACTATTCTATTTATACAAAATAAATTTGCTATGACTAACTACTTTTTATGCTATAAATTAACTAAATATAGATATATGTTTCAATAAAAATATACTTAAATATAATAAAATAATATAAATTATAAAAGTAATAAAAAGAAATAAAATAACTTACAGACGTTAAAGAAATTATAGGTGAAATAGAGTAAACAGAATAAACAGACTGTACAGAAATATAAAAAAAAGAGAGAAAACAAGTGAAACAGAAATTATTATTGATTACATTTTTACACAGCAGTAATGTCACTTAATATGAGATCATTATTAATCATCAAATTCCACGTGATATTTGAAGTTATAATTTCTTCTGTTAACAATATCTATAATACTTTTTGCTTAATATTATATAATGAACTTTACTATTTAAACAAATATTAATAAAAGTAAAAAAAGATCCTTTTAAGTCTGATACATAATAATTATATAAATTCTTATTATAACAAATTATACTATCATAGTCAAGACAAGCTTTTTCATTTTCTGAACTTTTATAAATATAATTTGCAAAATTATTTTCTTTTTAGGTAAAGTATTTATCTTATTTTTTTAATTTTTTTCACAATTAATATATCATAAATATATATGATTTTTACTGTTTTTATAAATATTAATATTACAATAAAAATAAATTTTATATTATGAGTAAATAGTAATAATTCTGTCACATTTTATTAATTATGATCATTTAAGTGCTTTACTTTTTAAGGTTAATTACTTTTTTCTTTATGCATTTATTTAATTCTTGTTAAATTAGATTTTAGGTTTAATCTCAACAATAAAATTTAATATATTTTTTTTTTTATCTCATCAATTAAAACTTAAATATTTTTTGTATTGTAACAATTAAAACATTCTTTTTTGATTATGATTATTTATTAATATAGTAAGTTTTAAGCAAAAATGGGATACTACATGTAATATAATTTATATTACATATGGTATTTCACTTAGCTAGAGTTCTGAATGAGTCGAATCAAGTTGAATTTAAAGACCAACTCTATTTGACTCATTTTTTTCAAGTTGAGTCGAGTCAAATTTATTTTATAAAATCTTTCAATTTGATTTGATTCAAGTTATATAAATTTTAAACTTGACTCAATTTGACTCGACTCGATTTTAACTCAATTCGATTTTAAAAAAAAAAATAATAAAAAAAATGAAAAGAATGATTCAGGTCATCGTTCTTCTTAAATGATTTTTTATTGTTCAAGTTGAATGATTCAGGTCATCATTTTTCTTGAATGATTTTTTATTATTTAAGTCAAATGATTCAGGTCATCGTTCTTCTTGAATGATTTTTTTTATCGTTCAAGTCAAACAATTCCTTATCATTCTTCTTGAACAATTTTTTTATCGTTTAAGTTGAACGATTCATTTCAAAAATAATCAAAAGTAATGCAACGCGTGATTTGTATTACTTGCATATTATTTTATAACAAGAAGTATTAATGAATATTAAAAATTTAATACTAAAAAATAATGGTATTAACAAATAAAAATTTATTAAAGAGGGCAGAATATCTTTAGAATTGAAAGAAATATTTAAATTTAAAGGATTTTATTTTTTTGTTGCATTATTTATGATCGCCACTGTATATAGTAATAATTGTGAAATAATAAGAAAATTAGTAACGATAATAACAAATCTAAAAGAAAGATTACAAATCCATGAACTTGGAAAATTTACAATAAGCATACAATGTTTTTACTTCGTAAAATAGTAAATTTTGCAAAGTTTAAATTTTTTTGGAATAAAATGAAATTTTAAACAAATTTAATTTTATGCTAAATTTTTTAATCTTTGAAAAAATTATTTTGGTAAAGATTAATATAGAAAAGAGATGTATGTATGAAAGATTAAGAAGAAAAGAAATGAACGAAGAAAGGAGAAATAGAATAGAATACATAAGGAGGAAAAAGAACGAACGATGAAAAATGAAGTGCGAAAAAAAGAGGCGAAACAAAAAATAAGTAAGGTAAAGTAAATAACGAAAAACGTAAAAAGGAAAGAACAAAAGGAAGAAACGAACAAATAATAGAATGAAAAAGAAGGGGAGAAAATCAAATTATGGAATAACAAAGAAGGTGCTTAAAAAGAGGAATAAACATATATAGGAAAATGGCAAATTGGGATAAATAAAAGAATGAAAAGGAAAAGAATGGAACAAGAAGATAAGAAAAGAAGGGAAGGTCGAATTAATAGGAAAGAAGAGTAAAGATTAAAAAAAAGAGAAAAAGAAATAATAATAATAAAAAATGAGGATAGGAAAGTAAGAAAAAAGAGAACGAAATTGAGATAAGAAAGGAACGAACGGATTTAAAATTAGATGCAAAAAACGTAACGAAAGTAAAAGGAGGAACAGAAAAAAGTTAATAAGTAGTAAGAAAAGGAACAAAACAAGTAATAAAATAAGAAACTAAATGCTTTTAAAATAGTATACTTGCTGTCGCGCGGCGGTGATCAAATTTTTTTTTAAAAAAGATAAAATGATGGCGGCGGCAGTGAAAATATAACTATAAATGTGGCAATTATTGCCAATACATATCATGTGATATGATATTTAAAATAATTTATTTATATAGGGGGGTAGCCTTTACCGAAGGTACATTTTATGCTCATTTGTTAGGGTGTTCTAGGAATCCCTACGGTAGTGTAAATATTTTATTTACGCTAAGAAGTGATACGAGTAACATACGATAAATTTTAAAATTTATTAGAGTTAATCTATCTGATTTTAAACCTTCATAAATGAAAAAAGCTAAATCTTTCAGAAATGCAGTAATTTGACTCCGTAAAATTTTTCAATTATTTTTTTTTTTAGGTAATTACTTTCGCTTCAATATAAGCAATTTATTTCATTTATTCGTTAAATTTTATTTTATTTTATTTTTTTTTTTTTAGCAAGATTTCTTTAGCTTCTTACACTATTGGGTTGGCTTACTTCGGAAGTAAGCGCGTTATGGATTTTTATTTATTTTTACCGTAATTATCGTTTATATTATGTTCTATGATGAGAACGTGGTGGATCATTGAGTTACTCCTCGGCCACGCTAACTACTAAACAGTAATTATACAATTCACTCGAAATTTTGGAGTCATACTGTATATTTATTAATTTATATCACTTTTTATTATAATATTATATAATAAGTATTTACATATTAAAAAATGTCTCAACATTGCATCAAGGAAAGAAATTTAGAGGCATGTAATATAAGATATAAGACGATATACTGTATATACAATAATGTTATTATTCTTACAAATTTTAAAACTACATTTCACAAACATGATTAAGTTATACAAACAAACGCAATCAACGCAGGAGTTTCGAATGCCATAACTACATGTGCCACCGCTAGGATTGCTTAAACAGGAAGTTGGTTGAGAAAAGAAAATTAAAAAATTGTAAAAGAGATGAACCAGAGCATACGAAGACGACTGAAATTTTAATTATTTACCACCATAGTATTGTCCTTGTGGGGTACCTACAGGGCATACGCAAGAAGTGGAAACGCAAGCAGGAGTGGTGTTAAAGACAAAGAATGCGAAAGACCAAAGATAAATAAGTTAGTTCATTTTCTTGTTTTTTTTTTTTAATTTTCAACGGCTGAGAATACCCTTATTTATGTTCAATTCATTGACGATAATTTAAGTTCAATCTCAATGAACAAGTCCTTGCAAAAATTATAATTTTAATCGGATGATTTTAACAATGTAAACTATGATTATTAAGTAAAAAAATATTTATATATTTTTTTTTTGAAAAAAAAACGTAGGATTTAATGATCATTGTATCACGAAAAAAAATTTTCTTGCTGAAAATATTCTCCTAAATCTGGTTAGATTGAAAATAGTAGTTTCACTTTTTTCACTTACTACTTTTAGCTTAAATGTATTATTTTTTTTTTCTTTCGAGTTGATCACCTCCTGTTTAGTTGGGCATAAGGTTTTTTTTTTTTATTTATTATTTTTTTTTTTTTGTCATTTCGCTTCTTTTTTTAATTTCCGGGTTCAATCACTAACGGGCGCAGCGAAGGAATGATTTCTTTATTTATTTTATTTTATTTTTCTTACGGATTTGCGCCTTAGGTTCCTCTTTTGGATTGATTCGTTTCCAAAAGTTTTGGTGCGATGGAGATGATTTGTTGAAATTATGCCTCAGGTCACCCTATTTCATTTAATTAGGGTATTTAAACAATTCTCGGCAACTGATTGTACATTACGCCGACAGTACGCTTTATTAGGTTAGAACAAAGAAAATCCGTTGATGATTTCAGGATTTAACATTTGGTTTTAAATATTTTCAAGTTTCAGTAGTCTCAGTCTGACAAACAAATATTATCTAACACTTTTTTCAACTATCAAGGATTTACTCTTGACCCATTTATTATCCTCTATCATATTAGCAAAACCACTTCACAAGTATTAAATGATCATGATTCTGATAATTTACTAAATAACTAAACCACAAAACCTTTAATAATTAATTCAAGATGAAAATACAATGGAAGGCACTAGGACAACAATGCTATTATAATTTTTCCGTGTAAGTACCAATGCTTTGATTAATTGATTTGAAGAAAGTCTAATTATCCCTTATTACGAAGGAAATCAGTATCACAATTTTAATAGTGCAGGCAAACATTAAGTTGGTCACTACACCAATTTGTTCTTAATTGGAATTATTTCTTTAAATTGAATAATAGTGTTCTTAACTTTATATTTATATACAAAGGAAAGTAAAGCGGAAGGTTTTAATATTAGATAAGAATTTATTGTGTTGCTCTCAGCGTCGGCGATCTACACTTCCGAAATTTTGCAATTAATTATATATTGTATTTATCGATTGTGATGAATGTTATACAAAATTTCCAAAAAAAAATTTTAAGTTGTTACATTGAATCAAATTTCCTTATTAGGACAACAAATAAAAAAAAACATAAAAAACATTTAAAACATATGAGGAAAATGTTTTTTCCGTAAAAGGAATGATAGCCGGGGGCTGAAACTTGATAAATACATACCAAAAAATACCTCCCTTCTTACCCGTAACAATTTACAATTTCTCAATTAAAAAAGAAAAAATTTAATCGTAAAATGGATTTAGTAATTAACCCCGAAAAAACTTTGAAAGATTTGGAAAAAGGAATTCGGGATTTAGAACAAAATAAAAAGAAAACTGACGATGAAAATCAATTGCTACTCTCCTTTTTATTGAATGAAGTTGGAAGTAAGGATTTAAATAAATTAAGAGAATTATTATCTGGAAAGAAACTTACTGAGATATTAGCTGAATTAGATGAACAAAGGCAAGAAATTGAAAACTTAAATTATGATTTAAAAATAAAAAAAGAAGAATTATCAAAGTTAAGTTCTCAATTCAAACATTCAGAAAAAAAGGTTAAAGTGCGAGATGAAGAGGTCAAAGTCAAGCAAGAAACAATTAATTTCTTAGAGGAAAAGGTTAAAGAACAAGAAAAGGAAGCTAAAGTGAAGCAAGAAATAATTATTCATTTAGAAGAAAATGTTAAAGAACGGAAAGAAGCAGCTAGAAAGAATATTATCTTTTTGGAAGAAAAGGTTAAAGAGCGAGAGGAAGAAGCCAAAATCAAACAAGAAATTATTAATGTTTTAGAGAAGAAAGTTAAAGTACGAGAGAATGAAGCTAAAACCGATCAAAGAACAATTACCATTCTTGAAGAAAAGGTTAAAGATCGAAAAAAAGAAAGTCAAGACAAACAAGAAACCATTAGCAATTTAGAAGAAATGGTTAAAAAGCAGCTAGAATTTATTAACGATTTAAAAGAAAAGGTGGGAGAAAGGGATGAAATAATAAAGTCAAATCAAAAAGCTATTAATGAATTAAATGAACAAATTAGAAAGCAAGAAAGAAAGTCCGAAGAAACTATTGATGAAAAAACAAAGACCAAAAGTCAAGAAGAATTAGATATTAATTATGATAATTCAACTTTAAGCTTAACCATTACTAAGAAAAATAAATATGAAATATTAAAGACTTTAGGGGGTTTGCTAAGATATCGAAAATTAACAACTCTCCGCTGCGAAAATGTTCAATTAACTAGCTTACCAACTTTACCTAACTCCTTAACTTCTTTGAATATTTATAATACTCAAATAACCCGCCTTCCAACTTTACCTAACACCTTAGTTTTTCTATGCTGTTCCTATACTAATATAACCAGCTTACCTTCATTACCTAATTCCTTATTAAAACTCAATTGCGACAATTCTGAAATAACTAGCTTACCAACATTACCCAACACTTTACAAGAACTCTACTGCTATTATACTCTAATAACTAGTTTACCAGCTTTACCTAGCACCTTAAAAATACTCTTCTGCTATACAACTCAAATAACCAGCTTACCAACATTACCTTATTTAACTCAACTAAGTTGTTCCTATACTAAAATAACAAGCTTGCCTATTTTACCTTACACCTTGAAAAAACTCTTTTGCGATAATACTAAATTAACTAGTTTACCAACTTTGCCCAGTTCTTTAAATGTACTCTATTGTCATAATACTCATATAACCTGCTTACCTACTTTACCAAACAAATTAACAGAACTCTATTGCGATAATACAAAAATAACTAGATTACCAAACTTACCTAAATCTTTAACGCAATTATCCCCTAAATCTTTGAAAAAATCTTTCCCATAGTGTATACAATAGTTTTTTTTCCTTTGGAAATTAGTTTAGGAGTAAGTTCAATTATTAAATGGTTGAATTATTATCATTTATATAAGCTTTACCCGAAAATGAAATATAATGGATCAGGAATTTATTTAAATATCCATCCACACTTCTTTTATAATAATAAAATCCGTTTTATATCGAAAAAATTTGATGAAATTTATATTGTTTTTATTTTGTATTTAAAATATCTTTTAAAAAAAGCAAATTGGACTACCAAATTTGGCATGTCCAGTTTTAATTTTATATCAAGGCGGTTTGCTTTTTATGCAAACTCTTATTTTCATTTATTAATATTTCTTGAGATTTTAAAATTTATTATACGTTAAAATTAAAATATTTAATTTCAAATAGCATAATCGCAATTCATTAATAAATTTGTTAAAAAAATAGTCATTTTTAATTAACATATTAACATTAATTTAACCATATATTTTTGTTATACTTTAGATTTTTTATTTGTACTTTTCATTAAATTGAATGGTTTTTTGTTTATTTATGTATTATTGAAAAAATTAATTAATAATTTTGGACCGGTCTGGCTAAAGATATTCGTGCAAGCCTTTATTTCAAAGTTTCAGTCAAGTAAAATTTCATTAAATACCATATCAATATTGTGAATGTACACTCAGGCTTGGGAATTTATAAAATTTACACTAAACTGTACTTGTACTATGAATTATTACAGAGTATCTTTTAAGCGTTTTTAAACGAGAGAAAACTTACTTTTTTCATTAATATTTAGTCAATGTAATTTGCAACTTCAAGGAAGATAGCAACTGGCAAAAACTTTTAAGTATTAAGCTTATAAGGCTTCATAGATGCAAGCAATTTTTAAGATTTCGACGGCATTTCCTAAAGGCTTCTAAGGCAGAATAGCTAATATAAAGATATAATAGAAACATATTTGTGAATTTATTTCTAATTTATTATACGTCATTTAAAATTTATTTTTCTCGTCATTTAATATCCCTTTCGTTAGCTTCTTATTGTCCATACGAAATCGTAAAAGACCAGATGACCTATTATTAAGGCTTGTTCTACAATCTACGACAATGTCAAACAATCCTAATGTATAGAATATTCCAACTGGACTGCATGTTTTTACTTGTTTTTACTTAATTGGGGATCCAATAATGTCGTATGGATCGTTCGTGACTACTAAACGCTCTTGCTCTTATGATATTGAAAGGCCTCTTTCTTTTTCTTCGGTTATAGAAATGCAAAATATTTACTGTCATTAAAGGTGTTCGGTTACACAAGAAACCAAAACTAAGTTACAAAATCATTTCAAGAGGAGTCGCGATAATTATTCTAAGTTATAATGAGATCTATCATTAATTTGTTTTTCTAATAACTGTTCTGGCAAAACAACAAGGTAGAGGTTAAAATAGATGAATTTAAATTCGGCCGAAATTCAATTTCCGGCCAGAATTAAGAATTTTATAATTGCAAATTATTGTCTAACTCTGGCCAAATTTATAGTACTGGCCAAAGTTAATTTTAACCGGTTAATTAACCGGTTAACAAATATTTTCACCGGTTATTAACCGGTTAAATAATTTTCGGCCGGTTCCAACCTCTACAACAAGGTAAATTTTTGACATCCACTATTTAAGAGAAGCGGGGCGTATAACTATCCATTTATTAATCAAATAATCTAAACCGGTGTCGTTCAATGAACATACTTATTAATCAAAAAAAGGAAAGCATTCAATTTTATATACCAAATGAGAATACAATTTTACATCATGGGTTGACGTATTTCTAAATATAAAAAACCATTATATTACTATTTTTTTTTTTTTTTTGCGATTGACTACATAATAGATCATAGTACAACAAAATCATATTAAGCATACATGCGATGTTGGTTATAAAAATTTGAAAAAGATATTTAAACTGCAATTATGAGAAATAAATAATGTAAAACTTCATTTATTCTTAATTTTTTTTTAGTTTCTGTTTTAGCTTAGATCGTTAGAACTTGAGAGATGCAATTTTTCTTTTGTAAATGTATATTAACTTACAACTTTAAATTTAAATCACATCAGTTTTTAGACTTGAAATCTACCTTCAGAATCATATTTAGGATGAGATGTAATGTGCTCCGAGCCTATCGAATGGTGACAACCCGATTGAGCCGATTCTTGGAACCGGTCAGGAGTCGGTTACGGTTCGGTTTTTAAATTGGTTAAAATAGTTTGTAACTCAGGAAAACCCAGAATATGCTGAATTTAAAATCGGTTCTAGTGTGACTGAAATTGATTTTCTGAAGTTGGAATTCAGACGATCTTTGAGTGTCTGAAATTGAGAATCAAAAATCAGTTAACTGAAATTGGAATTCCAATTTCAGATACCCTTTTTGTTATCTGAATTCCAATTTCAGTCATTGTGTAATTATTTTAATTTCAGTTAAATTCTAATTTCAGATAATTGAGCTTCAGATAGAATCTGAATTTCAGACAAGAGGCCGTCTGTAATTAAGATATCTGAAATTAAACTTCAGATAGAATCTGAATTTCAGACACGAGGCCGTCTGAAATTGAGTTTCTATTGAAGTTCAATTTCAGATAGAATCTGGATTTCAGATACAAGGCCATCTGAAATTAAGATATCTGAGATTGAACTTCAGATAAAATCTGAATTTTATACAAATTATGTAATTATAAATTAAAATTAAAGTAATATGAAGAATCAATTATCTGTACATAACCAATTTTTTTTTATAATTTTTAAATGTTTCTTTATTTATTTTTCTTTATTACTCTCTTATAATAAAAAAAAATTAACTCTATAATTAAGATTTGAAATATTTATAAAAAGTTTAAGTAATTTTCATTTTAAAATTCGTCTTCAGCTTCAAAATCGAATAATTATACAGGTAACTCGTAAAGATAGGAGTTCCTCTTCTATTTGCTTTCTGCTGTTTAAAAGAAAGTGAATGTGTTTAACATGTTCTTCTAATTGAATATTATTTTTGCTTTTTCAGGTTTGATCGCTTCGGTCTAAAGTTTTAAAAAAAACCTGAAAAAATAGATGAAAACGAAAATGAATAAAATCACTTATGTAACTGTATAAAAATAAAATCGAAATTAAAAAATTAAAAAAATAAATAATAAAAATAACAATTGAAAAGTAAAAAAATAAAAAATAAAAATAACATTAAAAAAAAAATAAAATAAAAAACAAATATATTGGAAATTAATGCTACAAAATTTAATAAATAAATGCTGCGAAATTTAATAATAATTTAGCTAAAAGCTAAAGTCAGAAAATAAAAAATTTTAAAGTTAACTGTATTTACGAAATTGTAAAAAAAAAAAAATTGCCATATTTTGATTGGTTAAAATAGTTTTTTATAAGTTGTTTGAAGTTGGAATTCAGATAACAAAAAAAGGTGTCTGAATTCCAACTTCAATTTCAGTCACAACACCAGAACCGATTCTGAGTCCGTTCTTTTGAGCCGTCCTCATCCCTAATTATGTGTGTTTATAATAAGAAACACAATGCATATTTAGCAAGATCTCTTAGGGTGTAAAATTATTTTTTTATTTAACGTAAAAAAAAAAAAAGCTGAATTTTCAATGATATTCACACAATTATCTATTATTTAATCAGGCATGCACAGAACTCAAACTTCGGTAAATAAATAAATAAATAAAAACCGTTTATTCGGTTACACATTCTTGCATTAGAAACACAGAAATTCAAAAAAAATTTCTTTTCAGTTACTGTTCCATTAGTAGCATGGAGTAATTTCTTGAGAATACTCAGTCTGGAACTTTGGGATACGAAAAAATAATACTCGAAAATTAGAAAAACTCTTTTATCCAGGTATGTTTTCTTTTTTCCTGAAACAAAGATATAATTTTTTACTTTGTTTTTGAAATAATTAGATTTCTCGAATAATAAAATTGTGATTGGATACAATGGTAAATTACTTGAATTCGATCCTTGAACTTCAAATAAGTCGTCATGTAGTTTCAACCTTAAATCTCCAGCAATATAATTTTTTTAAATATGAAAAAATATTAGGCCAAATTAAACCTAAAATAAATTATTTCGAATTATGAATTTCTATTATTTTAAACGCTTTGCATTTATTGTATTTACCTATTTCCTTTCATATCTTATAGTAGCTTAAACTTTTTAATCTCTTCACCACACGGTGTAGGAACGCGAGTTAACATATGGAAAGCTGATCCATCTGTCAAACGGATAGGAATACGAGAACTTTTCTTATTACATGCCGACATAAAACTGGACCAATAGATTATACAGAATCATCAACTGAATCAATATTCCTAAATTATTTATTAACACAGCTTCAAAGGTTCCTGAAATAGATAAGCATTTTGATTTGACATTTTACATACCTTTTCGGCCGTTCGATAGTATTTAACTCGGTGATATGGAATATCTTGATGGATGTCCTCCTATAATAAAACGTCCTTGGGAGCAAACAAGAGGAGGATTACCATCCATCATGCTGGAGAAGATAAAAACGCTTATTATATGTTTATTGTAGAAGTTTCGATGTGGTGGCTCATGAACCTAGTTGGACAAACTGGTCGTTTCATGGAGATTTGGTGATTTGTGCAATTAATTGACTCTTATTTATATGGTAAGTACGAAAAATGAACAAATAGAGAACGAGTGAATCAGTTGGTCATTGTAAGGTGTATATATATATTTTTATTGTATATTTTATGTGTAGTTAAGTTGATTAAGTTCATCTAACATAATAAGATTAAAATATATAAAGCCCAAATCATCCAAATTTTATGAGTTACACATACGCATACCTTCCGTTTATTATTATTTTTTTCTTTTATTGATTTTCTGTAATTTTTAATAATTTTCATCGTGCCGAATTTAAAGTCACTGACTCACAGCTTATACTAGAATGTATTGATCCAAGTAAAATGAATATAATTTTTAAATTTCATTTATATACACATAATTTATTAATAAACAATATCATAAACGTAAAATAAAGGTTCATAAAGGATTTCAAATAAAACTTTAAAACTAATATACAAGATGATTTTTCTAAATATTTTCAACAATTTCTATAAACCACTGCAAGTATAAAAATTTTTTTATTAATATTTAAAATAGAAGAAAAAGAAGCCCAATTTTTAAACATACCGCATCATTTGTCACCAATCTTATCATAATGACCAATCACTTCGTAAAAAACTTCATCTCCAATAGTAAAAGTGAAATCATGATTACGTACAATTCTATCATAATTATAACGTATGTTATAAGCCTTTAAATTAATTATATCATTTGCTCGAAGAATTAATGAATTATTTAATTTAGGTTTCAGATTTATGAATTGACTTTAAAACTTTACGACAGGATACTATAATAAATAAATAATTTTTCAGACTCAAATGCAAACAAATACCAATGTTTTGATTAAATTGATTTGAAGAAAGACTAATTGTCCCTTATTATTATGAAGGAAATCAATTCACTTGAGCAATGGAATGTTGATGCTAGGAAATTAATCTTACCACGATTTTAATAGTGCAGGCCAACATTACCAATTTTTCTTAATTGGTATTTCTCTAAATTGAATAATAGTGTTCTTACCTTTATATTTATAAACAAATCAGAAGGTTTTAATATTAGATAAGAATTTATTGTGTTGCTTTCAACGTCGGCGATCTACACTTCCGAAATTTTGTATATTACAGCAAATTTCATAAGTTACGGGACACCTGGTAAAATTTTTGCCGAGAAGTTGCCGGGTTCTCGGGTTCTCGGGTTTTGATTGAATTCATAAACATGACTCACTTTTATTCGTCATACCGTCTATTTTATAATAGTTTCAAATTATTAATTATAATTACTGTACTTCTGTAAATCCATTAAGAATTCATTTTCGTTTTTTCATACAACTTTCCTTTTAAATTTCCTAAAAGAAAGAAATCAAATCCAAATTATTACTAGCGGATAATTACTTATTGCGTAATTGTAAGTTACCCTTCCTTGTCCTTCAAAGAATTTTAATTTACAGAATCCTATTAGCTTGCTTATTATTTATGTTCGTTTGAGGCCATTAAACATTCCTTTGATGATGGGATATCCTTCGTTGTTAATATTAGGTGAAAAAGATTGTAATGAATCATGATGCACAGTATATTGCTGCAACAACTTTATTTTTAAAAAATATCATCGCCAAGAAATAAATAACGAGTTTTAAATACTCACTAAAGCAGCATTCAAAGTTGCACCAACGACTATATCCAATACTCAATAAATTTGAATAATTTTACATTGCACCCTTACGTCATTTTAGGTGAAAAATTTCACATTTTCGTGTCCAAATTCTATAAGAAAATCCTTTTTTAAACATCAACAAAAATAAAAATCCATTAGTTAATATGTTTAAAAAAATTATGTTGATTAATCAACATGTATAACTTCATGTCTGACAAACATTTATATTTCCGATATAATATAATGACATGCGCTTCAAAATATTACCTGTATTTCATGCAGGACTTTTGTAAAATATATTATATTATAATCTTTTATTTAATTAATTTCTTTAGGCATATTCTTTTTGATTTCAGATGTACCTTGGATATCAGGTACGATTAAAAATATATCGATACGTAAAATTTGGCACAATCACAATGAACGTGTATTAATTATTTTTACTGGATAATATAAGAGATTTAATCGACTATCAAGTAGAGAAGTAGAGATTGGATCCATCTCCAAATTTATCATCCTGGTGTCCGCATCATTTTATACATCGAGTACACTGGCTATTTCGGGTCATAACATATTAATTTTTTTTTATAATTAAAATAAAATGCTTTTTTAATTTCATTAATAACTACCCAACTATATTTAAGTTTGGTTTATTTAACTTCAACGTTTTATTTATGCTATTACTACAAAGGTACGGAATTGTTATTATCGTCTGAATGTGCGTCAAAAGGAATATTTCGGAAAGTAATCATTCATTGAATGCTAATGATAAGAGTTAAGTGAACGGGTAGGGCAACGAATTGAAAAAAAATTCAATGGATGTTCTGAAAGAATCTCATGAATGCCTCCCATAAACCCATAAACGGGTGATACGGGTTGTCAAATGTTGTCAAATTCTAAACCGGATCAAACCGTTTTAATGCGTGTGATCCAGGTGACCAAAAGCCGGTTCATGTAGATGAAAAGCTTGAGAAGTGCTGGATATTGAAATGAATTATATAAGTTGTGGTGAAGCAGAGTTATTAATCGTAGTTGAAAACTTTGTATTGAATTTTTTAGGAAAAGGAAATAACTCTGTCAAGTATAGGATAAACTTTTTGCAATTTGATTCAAAATCAATTCTGAAACATAAATCAGCAGAATCAAATCAATTTAATCAAACATGCAGTATTTTTTTTTGCACATTAAACCTCTAATTAAATCAATTCTGACATGCGGAATTTGGACTATTTTTTTTTTTTTTTTTTTTTATTAGGGAATACATTTCTTTTGAACAAGTAGCTGTCGAATTATTTATTTCCTTGTTATATTCTGAAGTTTTTTTAAGATTTTTTTAAAAATACTATGAACTTTCTCAGCGAATATAGGTTGACTTTCAAATTGGGATAAACCTTGCCCAGAAAAATCAAAGATTACTCTGACAATCTCAAATATTTTTTAAGATCTTTAATTTGTATACTTTTAGAAATAATATATAGTAGAACTTCACAAATTTTAATTGTTTTTCTTTAAATAAGTACCAGTTATTATTTTTATTTGCGATAATAATTTAGCCAAATATATTTTGTTTTTTCCCCACTTATAATATTTACACACAACCCGCTATTAATAAATCATCCTTTATGTGTGTTTACACATTTTACACCTTTTGTTATCTTTGTTGAATAGTTGCTTGGTGTGTTTACCCGCCATTCACATGAACCTCATGTGTCATGAAATAAATTTTCTTGCGAAGCAAGTAAAACCTCATAACCTTTCAATTCAACCTCGGGTCAGGGGCTATCATTCAGTGACTATGTAAGATAAGCTGCAACCCCGCAAGCATCTAGGCCAACTTTATAAGGAGACAGAATATCCTTACCCCCGGTAATAGTGAGAAAGGTAGTCAACAACAATGAATGATGTAACTGATATGATTTGCATAAACGACGATAAAAAAATTCGGTGCTGATCAATGTAAATTTATAGAAAAAATGTCGGATCAATAAATCATAGTTCACGCGATTTATTTATCGCGGTCTTTTTTAAAGTTTATCGCGTCACAATACATTTTACATTCTTATTCTCATTGGTATTTTTTTTACTTGATGCAAAAAGTATGGAAGACGAAACATTCAAAAATAATATTTTTTTAAAAAAAAAATATGTTCCAACTAAAGTTGCGTGACAAAACCCAAATCCATTTTGACAAAAGTCGAAACCTTTCGATTTCGATGGGTTTTCGATGGGTCAACCATAAAATGTTTTAAAATCTTCAAAATTTTGTGTCTTCGTCTCTCATTATTCTTGACGATTTTCTACGAATGTTGGATGGTTATTATTGCAACTTGGATCGAAAGAAATTCCTTGGTTACACGACTAGTGTGCTTACGAACGTTTTTTTGCAGATAACAGCTTTTGTTAGACTTCAGGTAAGAGCATCCGAATTTCGACGACGTAATCAGGCCCTAACATTATTTGTTGAAAATAAAAGACTTGTTTTTATTTTTGAGCAAATTCGCCCAAACAAAAATTTTTTCAATAGATTATTTGGAATTGGTTGCAGAATTTATGCCATGCTTATTGAAATGCTCAATAATAATAACTAAAATCCTCTTTTACTTATTCGACGATATACTAGTGAAAGCGAATGAATAATCTTTTTAATTTCGGGTATATAGAAATCAATATGTAATGACAAGATTGTATGGTAACCACAGATGAAAACTTTATAGACAGAGGACGAAATCTGTTACGAGAGATTCTCATGATTTTGGACGATGCATCATTCTGGACGTCCGCCTTTGATTCCAATACCTCAACGCAATCTTCTTAAACGAATTCAAATTTGCCATTCCATAAATGCAGATATGATATGTTACGTGATTTTTGGGACTTTCATCGCTCAAGATTTTAAAGATGAACATCAAGAATTACTTTGATAATAATTTTTGCGCAAATTACTTTTAAAAATAAATTAATAGTTATTACTATGAATCCTCATATTTTTATCAAAAATGATGATGCGTACAATGTCTTTAAAGGTTATTAAAAATATCATTCAATTCTTTAGACGACAAGTATAGATTGTATAACATATTGCAAGCTCATACATTAATCACATAAAAAAAGCTACTGTCTAAATATCCCAAATGTTCTACGCAAAACATCATATGAATCAAGGATTATTTCTTTAGTTATTTCTACAAATCGATCATATCAAATAATGATACAACGCAAGAGTTCTTAAAAGAAACCTTTATTAAATAATTATTAATGAAAGAAAAAAATAAAAATGCAAAGGTTGTAGAACTAGTTTCTTAATAGATGGTAATCACATGAAATTCATTAATAGAAAAAACGTCACCACATAAGGTCAAAAAAATCGCAGATTTTTTTTTTTTTTTTTTTTTTTTTTTTTTTATTTAAAAACGTGATATTTTATTTTTAGAAAATCTTGATTTAAGACTACACTCTACATCAATTCCATTTTAAGGAAAATTTTTACATAAAGATCATGATGTGAAATTCGTAAAAAGAACAAAACTGTCAGGTTACTTACAAAATGAAATTTATTTTTTTCGCTGCTGTTTTTCTTTCGTTTACACTTGCCTTCCTTCCTAAACTTCCAAATAAAGGAAAGGCGATCGTACGCCAATCATCAAAATGCGAACCTCTAAAATAAAAAAAGGATGCGATGTTCACTATAATGCAAATCTGAACAATATAAGTGGTTGTCCTATCGGCTCAAAAGCATGGCCACTAACACTTCCATGGAAAGTCAACTATCAAAAGGCGAATGGTGAAAGACTACCGGAACCGAATCCCAAGAAACGAATACACCTGATGCCGTTGTGCAAGAAGTATAAAGACTCCCCGTCCAACCTACAAGGATGATGGATGGAAATAGTACTTTTTGGTTATGTCGCAGACGGGTCAATGGCGAAGCTCCATACTAAACATCATCATTTTATTAATGTCATGGATATACCCTCTTGAATGTATTTAAAATTAAAAATGATGGATATAAACCGTAGGATGCACACAAAAATGTTTACAATCTAATCGAAAGAGGATGCCACCGTCAACATCTTTTCAAAAGTAAGTTATTGTTTATTAAGCAATTGATTTATGTATGCGAGAGTGTTTAATTCTTGCTTTACGTTAGATTCTGATACAATGGAACATATAACCCACTTGCATGGACATTTCTTCTATTTCTTGGGTAGGGGAACGAAACAACCAATTACACGGTCTCCGAGAGTGCATTGAATCTAGTTAATCCAATTCAAAGAGATACTGCTACAATACCCAGACTCGGGTAGGTTGACAAAATATTATAATTTGTTTTTTCCTTGGTTTTTTAATTACCGTATAACAAATATATATAACGATATATCTTTAGATGATTGAAAATTCGATAATCTTGGCGTATGGTCACAATGAATGATTATTTTATGGCATTAATCTGTTGGTATGCTTTGCGCAATTTGCGGAATTTCCCAAATTTGCGAGAGAAAAAAAGCCCATATGAATGGTGTGATCTTGTAAGGCAGGAGAAAATCCGACTCAATACTGCGCAAAAAAGATAAAACCAATATAACAACAAAGTTTCGTTTAACATTTTAAAAATATGTAATTTAAAATTTTACTAAACATCTTTATTTAAATTAATAATACAATTAAAAAATATAAATAAAAGATAATGATAAAATACAGAATGATAAATAAAAATAAATAAGTCAACAATCAAATTCGAAGAAAATGAAATGAAAAATTCATCTATTAAAGGCTTTCTGTACCTCCCCTATTTATACGCATCTCTGATTTTTTTTACCGTACTGTAATCAGTTGCTGAAGAAGTAAGTCCCAATCAAAATTGTTCAAAATTTCCATCCTTATCTTTTTCTCCTTCCATCCACCTTTTTAACAATCTGATATTCAGACCACTAATATCATTTGATATTGTCCCAAGTAATCTAAAGTTTTTGAGATTTTTGAATTGTTTATCGTGCCAGGTACAACATATAGTTTCCTGTTGAGCATTTTTCTGCAAGGCCGATATGGATCTTTGGTAATATTATCCTCGCGTGAAAAATGTACAACCCAAATCTCCGATGGACGAAGGAGTTATGCATAATCAAGAACCCTTTCGAAAATGCTCTTTTAAGATTGATGGAGGTGTTGTTGCCAGAAATTCGAGCACAGCAAGAGGATTTTGATTATCACTTTGCTTTATTACCAAATCACTATAATAGTGATGGTAATTCCATCGTTAACGACTCTTTCAAGTGCCATTGGCTGGTTATTTCAAAACCGTGTACCTTTGCTAACCAATTATGCAGGATTCGATACATATCTGCATCATAGTCACTTTCCCTAGGAACTTTTTTATATTGCTCATAATCTATTCGTAGATGTTTTGAGCTTTTATACGAGCGGGAAGAACTTATTTCAATAGTATCCTTGTCAAAAGTATGTACGGCTGACTTTATAACTTCAAGGAACCATTGGCTTTCAACGGTACATCTTCGTCAGGAACAAAGCATGTCATTTCTGGGAGAATTATAAGAATTATAGATGAAGTGCTTATTAAATCTGTCGCACTTCTCTTTTTCCATTATTGGACGATGACGATGCTGGTGACGAAGGGCTCCAAAGTTATATTAGCTTGAAGAACATCGGTCTATATAAAAGAAATTTTGAATGATCAGAAAAAAAATTTAAGATGGATGGCTGGATGCTCGAATATAAAGTTTTTGTATTTAAAACTTTCTACTAACTTGTAAGGGTAAGATAAGTTTTACCACTCCCATTAAAATGAATTTAATAGGTACAAGAAAGAACCTGCCCTCATCTGATAATCATATACATATTATACTTACTTTTTTGCTTTTCAAGAGTCACTGGGCAACATCACGGACTTTTTGAGACATATTTTCATCGTCCTTATGTAAGAAGCATTATTTGTAAGGACTTGTGATAACATATTATTTGTTGTTCATAGTTTTTTTAGGAGGATTTTTTTTTTTTTTTTTTTTTTGAGAAATAAAAAAAAAAAAATCGAGTTTTAACCAGTTTATACTAAATTAGATTACCTACGTCATGATTACAAACAAAATATTTTGTACTACATAATTATTTTAAATTCAACATAATATTTCATAAATTAAAAGCATTACAGCAGCATTAAAAAAAAAATATAAGAAATCTATGATTAAAATTATAACCAGAAAACACATTTTTTCTGATTAGCTATTAAGACTTCAAAATCAGAAAAATTACTTCAAACTGCTGCAAGATGAATATTCGCGACAAACATTCGGGTCCTATTGACGAAGAAGCTAGTGATCGAATCGGTCTTATTTACCCGAAACGGATGATCGAACATTTGAAAAGAACAAATCCCGCAATGCTATATATCTTCTTTTAAAAAAAAAAAATTAAATTAGTTGGTATAATCTTAATTTTATTTTACATGTTTCTTAGTATCAAAATATACCAAGCAATTATGAACTTCATTTTATGTTATCTAAGATGAGTTTGCTTAAACATTCTTTTAACCCATTAATTACACAAATTGGTCTTTTATTCCTTTTATTTAGAACGTACACGGAATGAAGTTCACAAAAATACGGTTATGCGTAGGATGGAGACGTTTCTATCGGTTCCACTTCGGTTCTGCATCGACTCTTCTTAAGTAAATTAGAACTTTGAGCGTTAAGTTAAATTTGGGGCAAGGAAAGGAGAAATTAAAGATGGTCATTAGTTTTAATAAATTAACTAGAAGAAAAAATACTACTTCACTTTTCTTTCTCTAATCTGTTTTTTTAGCTCATTCGAAAACTTACACTTGGGAACATAGTGAGCCGGAACAGTCATTTTCTTTTTAGTTTGTAAATTCATGAAGCCGACTATTGGAAACTCTTGGAACCGGTTCCATTCGATTTTTTAAAGTCGGTTAAAATAGCTTGTAACTCAAGAAAACCCAATTTAAAATCGGTTCCAATATAATGCAAATTCAGCAAGATCTCTTAGGGTGTAAATTTATTTTTTATTATTTATTTTTCGTAGATGCTTCAATGATGAATCTGCTTTATTTATCAGAGACGCACCATTATTTAATTAGGCATGCACGGAACTCAAACCTCGGTAAATAAATAAAAAAAAACCGTTTATTCGGTTACACATTCTTGCATTAGAAACACAGAAGTCAAAAAAATTTCTTTTCAGTCTATTAGTAGCGTGGCGTAATTTCTTCGAGCAATTCTTGAGTGTTGAGGATGCTTTGTCTAGCGTTTGGGATACGAAAAAATAATACTCGAAAATCAGAACAACTCTTTTATCCAGGTAACTTAAATAATGATTTCTATTTTTCTGGAACAAAGATATAATTTTTTTATTTAGTTTTGAAATAATTAGATTCTCGAATAAAGAAGTTGTGATTGGACACTACTTGAATTCGATCCTTGAACTTCAAATAAGTCGTCTTGTAGTTTCGACCTTAAATCTCCGGCGAGATTATTTTCTAAATATGAAAAAAATTATTAAGCCAAAGTAAACCTAAAATATAATATTTCGACTTATGAATTTCTTTTATTTAAACGCATTGCACTTATTGTATTTACCTATTTCCTTTCACATTTATAGTAGCTCAAAATTTTTAGTCTCTTCACCACACGGTGTAGGAACGTATTGAAAGCCGATCCATCTGTCAAATTGATAGGAATATGAGAACTTTTCTTATTACACACCGAGATAAAACTGGACCAATAAATACTTTGGTCGATACAGAATCATCAACTGGACCAAAAAATATTTATTAAATTAACATTCGATGATACAGCTTCAAAGGTTCCTGAAATAGACAACCATTTTCGATTTGACATTATAAATACCTTTTCAGTTGTTCGATAATTATTTAACATGATAAGTGGTGATTTGGAAATATCTTGATAGACGTCCTCCTATAATAAACCGTCCTTGGAAGCAAACAAGAGAATTACCATCCATTCTCATGCTGAAGAATAAAAACGCTTATTATAGTCGGCTTTGAAATTCTTTTATATGTTTGGTGTAGAAGTTTCGATATGGTGGCTCATGAACCTGGTTGGGACAAACTGAATAATGAACAAAAGAGAACGAGTGAATGATATATTTTTTTATCGTATATTTTATGTATAAAATATTATATTTAGGTTGATTAACAGACTAAGATTAAATATATAATGTCCAAATCATCCAAATTTTATGAGTTACACAAACCTTCCGTTTATTTATTATGATTATTTTTTTTTTATTGATTTTCTGTAATTTTCGATATTTTCATAAAGTCACTTGACACACAGCTGATACTACAATATATTGATCCAGGTAAAAATGAATATAATTTGAATTTCATTTATATATCACATAATTTATTAAAGATAATATCACATAAATGATTTCGAATAAAACTTTAAAGCTAATATCCAAGATTATCTTTCTAAATATTTTCAACAAGTTCTATACACCACTGACAAGTAAAAAAATTATTTTGATTAATATTTAAAATAGAAGAAAAAGAAACCCAATTTTTAAACATACCGCATCATTTGCACCAATCTTATCATAATGACCAATCACTTCGTAAAAAACTTCATCTCCAATAGTAAAAGTGAAATCATGATTACGTACAATTCTATTATATTTATAACGTATGTTATAAACCTTTAAATTAATTATATCATTTGCTCGAAGATATAATGAAGTATTGAATTTAGGTTTCAGATTTATGAATTGACATTCAACAATACTACTTTTACGACAGGATACTATTATAAAAATAAAAAATTTTATTAAATTTATACACAATTCTTATATATATTGTAGATACCGTACCGTACCTTCACGTTGTCCAGTTGTCGGAGACTTATCATCTCTACTTGCATATAATTCCATATTAGTTTCTTTATGCATTAATTTAAATCTGGATTCCACATTATAAGGTACTTCCTTTTCACTGCAATTTTTTAAAAACCATAAAGCGTTTTTATTTGGTAGCTTTTCATTAGCAAATACCTAAAATTAAAATGTGTATTTAAATAATATTGTTTGAATAATATTATCATTTTAAAGAGACTTTATTAAACTGACCACTTGAGCTTTAGTGCTCATATAGTTTATCTCGCAACTCGATAAATATCTACCAGTTGTAACATTTTTTAAGGCTATCAAAGAACCATATTTAATTACATTTGACTCATCAAATGCAATCTCATGAAATAATTTAAAGGTTTCATCAATTTGATTTTTTGAATTCATAATATCTGACATTCTTTCAAATTCATCTTTAAAGAATTTATTTGATGAATACGTATTAATAAGGAGTTTTTTTATTTCATCGGGATCATTAATTTCGGCATCATTACAAAGTGTGCGAAATTTTGCAAGAAACGTAGCGGTAAAGTTGTCCTCCTTTTCAGGAATATATTTCATTTTTTGTAATTTGCCCTTACAGGAGTCTTTAAAAATGTTAAAAGTTGAGTGAGATTTGAGAGTATTGACAAGTTTATCTATATTATTAATATCATCTGGGATAGTTATATTAGAATCTATCATTAAAGTACATAATTCAAGTATGTCTTGTTCATTTGTAATTCGATTTACTTTACAATATGCACGCATGTGTTTAACATATTTATTAGGATGACAAGTTCCATTATATTTGGGAAAATCCATTTTCGAAAAAGAAATTTTTTTTTTTTTTTTTGTTCATACAGTGACTTCCATAATTATTGTACCACTTCATTTTTAATTTTTAGATCGAGATACCCGAATAATTATGTGACTATAAGGCTAAAATTTTAAACCAATTTAAAGCCTGTAATCGGATTTTTAGTATTACTTAATTTGTGGCTTAAAAAATTTCTTTAATATGCAATTTTTCGTGGTACAATACTTTTGGAATCAAAATTAATATAATAAAGTTATGATCGTGTGACGCGTCTTATACATATAAGTAAATTTAAAATCAGTAGATCAATTTGTACGCCTTTTTTTTTTTTTTTAAAAAAAAATATATTATGAAGGCGATTCCACTTCACCAAAGGGAACGTATTTTTGCCCTTATCCAAGAAGGTTTACCAAGTCGTACAATTGCTTCTCGCGAAAATATAAGTCATGCTTCTGTAATAAGAATTAAACAAAGAAAAGAAGAAACAGGCAGCTTTGATGTTATTCCAAAACCAGGCCGCCCAAGAATACTTACAGAACGTCATGATAGGAATATTGCCAGGCTTATTAAGTCGGGTGAATGTACAATATGCTATTCAAATTCAAAAATCTTTAATTTCTTACGAAAATATTGTTATTTCACCAAATACTATTCGACGCTCATTGAAAAGGCAAGGTCTTGTAGCTAGAGTTAAAAAAAAAACCATTGCTGCTAAAGAGACATAGAAAAGCACGAAAAAAATTTGCTCAAAAATATAAGAATTGGACTATAGAAGATTGGCGAAAAGTAGTGTGGTCAGATGAGAGTAAATTCTTAATTTTTGGC
The DNA here is from genome assembly GCA_910592005.1 of Funneliformis mosseae. NCBI lineage: Eukaryota > Fungi > Glomeromycota > Glomeromycetes > Glomerales > Glomeraceae > Funneliformis > Funneliformis mosseae. Next base: position 713 of record CAJVPP010000851.1, on the reverse strand, counting down.
TCGGATGGGAGAGAGTGGTGTTGGAAAGATCCAAATTTACCTTTGCAACCACAGCATATTAAACCAACTGTAAAGTTTGGTGGAGGTTCTGTAATGATATGGGGCTGTATGGGTTCGTTTGGCATTGGAAAGTATTGTAAAATTGATGGAAGAATGGATGGAGAGTTATATAGAGAAATTTTGGAAGATGAGTTTTTAGGAAGTCTTAGCGCGTGTAATTTGAATGTAAATGATGTCATTTTCCAACAGGATAATGACCCAAAATATATAGCAAAGAAAACATACAAGTGGTTTGATGATAATAATATTAAAATTTTAGAGTGGCCAGCACAATTACTGGACTTAAACTCTATTAAATATTTGTGAAACAAAATTGATTGTCATTTGCGACAGCTTCCCGATAATATTACTAGTGCAGAAGATTTGTGGAATAAGATACAATTAATATAGAATCAAATTGATGCTGAATTTTGTTTAAAGCTAATTGATATTATGCCACAACGAGTTAAAGATGTACTTAAGGCTAGTGAGGGGATATACGAGATGGTGATAGTTTTGTTAAAAAAAAATTAGAGCATAGTTTATTAAAAAAAAATTTGAAAAATTTATGTTTTTGATTTTATTTTTATATACGTTAGAAGTATTGTACCATAAAATTTATGGTTATGAAAGAATTTTTTTTTAAAATTATAAATAAAAAGAAATTTGAATTT